>APFE030167186.1:0-14828 GCA_000404065.3 Pinus taeda | reverse complement strand
CGGACCGGGTGGTTATCCCCCGATGTTGATGTAACGATTTTTGGGGCATCAACAGGACCATCGAAGACTCCACGCACTTCGTCATGTGAAGGTGAAGTTGTGATACACCATGAAGACATCCATCACTCAGCGGCATTGTAGCTAGAAATTCACTCCAGTAGCAGCACGAATGTACCAAAATTGTCTTGTCAAGTCATTTCGAATCAAGTCATGAGTATGTTGCCCACATCTCCACTATGGGCTTATTGTCTATCAATGTGATGTAACATGGAATTCCAAGAGATCCACTTGTTGAACATAGAGTCATGTAAGTCAAAAAGTCATGGAAGCCAAATGGTAATGAGGGTAGTTGAATAGCCACAAGGGTCAGTTTCACCCTTGGCTATAAATACCCCCCCCCCCCCCCCCCCCCATTTGTACAGGAAAGGACTTTTCACCTCAGAGCCTCCCACATAGCCAAGAAAGTTTGTAATCTTTTCTTTGAGGAGTAGGTAGTGGCTCGAACGCCCCCCCTATGGGGTTAGTGATGTATGGTGTAACGATGTGTCTTGGAACTTTTGCTTAATTTAGAAGCCTGTCCACAGGCCATCACATTTTCACACATGTATTGTATTTATTGTAAGACTGATTTTTAACACTTGTAATGCATGTTGCTTTAACCTGTGTTCTACATTTGAACTGAGTCATTTGTTGTAATGCATAATCTATTAATGTAAATGCGTTGTATGTGCTGCTAATGTTGTCTCATCCATGTCGACTGCTCTGCTGGACATCAGACAAGACCTTTCACATGAACCTTGATGTAGCAAATTTTGCACTAGTTCAGAATGATCCATGAGTGTTGTACGTGTTATCTTACCTTGTATGTTGTGACTGCCACATATGAGTGGACTACTTTGCCGGAAGTTATGTATGTCCTTTGTGTTGTGTGTTCCTAGCTGAGTTGGGACTAATCCCTTTCAACCTGGAACTCACCTTCACCTTTTCCCCTCACATTAAAAGAACCATTGACACAAGTAAACTTACACTCACCAAGAACATGAACCTCACTTATCGAAGAAAAAGCGAACCACTCCCTTGTGCTGACAAGCAAGAGTTGAGGAAAATCTTTAATATAATGGAAATTGGGCCATCATACTGGATAGGACTACCACACTAAACAATGTGAGGTCTACTTGGGAATTCATACCAGGGTGATCCCCTGAATGTTGGCGGGTCTAGCACCGTCAATATTTCTAGCACTAGAAGGAGGGTAGCCAGTTGTATATGGCTTAAATTCCCTTCACACTCACTCATCAACCATCTGGTCAAGGCAGTAACTTGCACTCCCTCTCTCACGACTCAACAGTTGGTTACTACTCACCTCCTAGAATTGAACACAAGATTTCATAACAACACCTTCGCTCCGTTTGTCCCATCACTCACCAGTTCACAAAAGAATTTGGACTGATCCCAGGCATACAGTATCTTCCACATGCATCTAAGAATCCAAAATCCACTCCCATAGGGGTTGTTGCATCATCAATAGAAGAAGAATTCATTGCTACTGTTAAAGTTTTGGAAGAAGCTATTGAAGATGGAGAGGAACCTTCAATCTTCTTTGAAGACGAATAAGACACTCTTGTGGTCTTGGGATCAAACTCTGGTATAGGAGGCAGAGGGGAAGGCAATGGAGGAGGTGGAGGCAGAGATGAATCGACAGACTCAGATCCGGAACCATCAAATTCTAAAGGAGAGGAAGAAGATGAAGAGGATGAAGAGATGGCTGACCCAAATCTTGAATTGATGACTCAGGGACCATTGGATATCCTAGATGTTCTGGACAAGATGCCAAAGTGAGCAGAGTGAATGAACATCAAGTTCAACCCTGACAGTGCAATGAAGGCAAAATACCACTTAGACAACTTCTACCTACAGTTGCAGACCCTTGAGGTACGTTAAGATGACATAACATGTAGATCGTTTCCATGTACCTTGCACGGTTGCACAGCTGTTTGGTATCACAGCCTTCCACCCAAATCTGTACAGAACTGGGGTTCTTTCAAATGTATGTTCCTTGAAAATTTTGCTGATGACAGGACCCCAGCCATGCTACTCAAAGAATTCGGAAGCCTCAAGATGGAGGGAAAAGATAAAGTGAAAGATTTTAATCAGAGGTTTATGTGTATTTTGAACAAGTTTACGGCAGACACCAAACCTCATGACTCCATCACTGTCGACTATTACACGCTTGCACTACCAACCACCATTATACAGTTCGTCAAGCAAGCTGCAAGGCCAACACTTTTAGAAAGCTGCGAAGAGGCTATTGCTGTTGAGAAAGACTTGCGCACCATTAGAGTCATCAAGGATGACGAATCAACAAAAGACTCCAAGGATGCGAGCAGAAATCCCCAAGCAATGACGAGCAAAGGTAGAGACAAGGAAGCAACTGAGATTGAGACCCTCACTCACCTTGTCAAGAACTTGACCACCAAAATGTCCGAACTCAAGCAACAGAAGACGGACACATTCGTGAATAGTCATCCACCCAAACAAAGACAGGCAAGCAATTCATCAGCCAGCTCATCAAGAAATAGTTGATTCGGTTCCAATTTTTGCAGAAGCCAATGTTCCAACTCTATCAATGCACTGATCCTAAGTACTATTCCTTCCATGAATAATTTCACCCTAAGAACTCTTGTTCAGATTGGAACCGATTTGTTACCTCTGTCTGTACTCATACACTCGATGCGGATGGAAACATAAAGGAGAAACCAGAAGACACTAATGATAACTAAGAGGTTGCACCTGATGAAGCGCCAAGTTCTGGGCATGTGGTGAATGCATAGCATTGCTTGAAAGTAGTCTCGAAGATGAACACAGAGAAGCATCCCCAAAAGAAAAATGATCATTACCATCTTAGGAGTAAAGGGGCTCCCCCTACACTTGAGGAGATGCAAGAGAAGGTGAGACAGTTGATAAAGAAGGTCGAACCACCAGCTATCTCAAAGCAACAAACACAAAGCAAGTCCAAGAAGACAGCAGCGGATAAGAGCACATCCATAGACAGCAAATTGTAGAACAATCCATCGGACAGCACGAGCATCCGTTCCACCCCGGACACCTCGATGAGTCTACCTGGACTCACCTCTGGATTACAACATAGTCGATGACATGAAGAAAACTCAAGTGAACATCAGTTTGTTCTAGCTAGAGAAAGTCCAGAATCAGCGAGATATCCTACTGCGCGCATTAGGACAAATAACAACAGACAACGCAGCCTCCACTAGCAAGGGAGAAAGCACACCTCCCAGATCACTATCCATTGTCCTCAATACAATCTAAATGGAAGAAGCAAACTCAAGTTGCCCCCTATTCCTACTTTCATTCGAAGTTTTCAACTACAATGTCCACAACTTCTTGGTTGATTCTAGTGCCGCAACCAATGTCATGCCACTCTCCACTGCTAATAAGAACAATGGACGATGGAGCGAAACATCCATGAGAATCATCCAACTTGATAGAACGTCAGTACCAACCATTGGTGAACTACAAGACATGATCATCTGACTATCCCATTATAGTCGATTCCACCAGTGCATCAACATAGTTGTTGTGGACATACCGGAAGCATATGGTCTGCTTCTCAGTAGAGACTGGTCCTGCAAGCTAGATGGATACTTTGCCACAGACTGGTCTCACATGTGGCTTCTGTACAAGGACAGATGCAACCAAATCTGAGTGTTATCAGAGAGCTATATGAAACAAAATGTCACTCCCCTTAACGGCGAGAACGAACAATTAGCCTTTGTAGAATCATGTTTGGAAACTACTTCCTGGAGAAGACATTGGAGTGTTATCTTACATGGCCAACTCCGACCTCATCAGACAAGCAGTTGGGACTCCTTCCTCGCCCAACTGATGATAATGAAACTTGTACATTTTTTTTCTCTGATAGTAGCAGTAGTAGAAACAACAATAGTAGAAGAAGTACCAGCATGCCGAACGGTCCATATACAGACAATCTATGGGCCATGAGTCTTAGAAAATCAGCAACACATAATGGTTCAAGGACCGAGTATATCTCAGCCATCCAAAACAATGAAGGTACACAATCAAAAGTTCAACTTAGATCTCAGTGTTTTGAATCCCGGAAGGGTAGTTTAGTTTGCGAGTTGAAGATGGACAGTCGACTAACTATTCATCTTAGAAATTGTGCATTGCTCATGAACAGGCCTCCCTCTTCCCATCATTCAGCTCAGCTTAGAAATTGCGCAGAGATGATAAGTAAGCCGGCCTCCCGGCCTTAGTGTAGTTTTCCCAGCGAGCAGCTTCAAGCAACAGACTACCTGTTCCCTCCAGGAATTGTGCAGTTTCTGCTTCCAGTGACCCCAGTAGCCAACTGGCAGTTCCCTTTGGGTATTGTGTAGTTCTAGCTACCAGTGACCCTAGCAGCCAACTGGCAGTTCCCTCTGGGAATTACGCAGTTCTGGCTGCTAGTGACCCCAACAGCCAACCTGAAATTCCCTCTGGGAATTGCATATTTTTGGCTACCAGTGACCCCAGTAGCTAACTGGAAGTTCCCTCTGGGAATTACGCAATTCTGGCTACCAGTCTCCCCAGTAGTTCCCCAGAAAGACTATGTAATCCCTGCCTGCTGACCCTTCATGCAGCCTGGCCTGTTCCTCTAGAAAATTGTGCAAATCTGGTTGTCCAGCCCCTACTGACTGTTCGTTCTGGAAAATGCACAAAGTATGTCTACCTTGCCCTCCTACAGCCCGAACTGTCCCTCCCAAAATTTGTGCAATTTTGCCTCCTAGCCGAGCCAGACCTTGCAGACAGTCACTGTTGACTCAGATTGTCTGTCTCCATCTCTCAATGACTCTTGCGTGGTTTTCATCAGCAGTTACTCGGAGCCATCATCCCGCATTATAGCCTTACTGCCTCTCCCAGTCACCCGCACCCGAATGATCATGTGTCATGGTAGACTAGGATGTTTTGGATTTGATGTCATCCCGTCATGAGTGACTGCAGGTACAGGTACACCAACGAACATGACAAGACGACAAATGGGATGAATGAAGGGAGCACATGCAGGTGGATAAGTTCACCAATGGACGAATGAACAAAGCATGCGAAGCAGATGAACATGACGAATATGCACCTTCATGAGCAAGTGAGCCTGTCAAGCCTTCCAGCATGAAAGTAAGGAACAACATGCTAAAGCTTCATCAAGCAAACCAGGACCATCGAAGACTCCACGCACTTCGCCATGTGGAGGTGAAGCTATGATACGCCATGAAGACATCCATCACTCAGCAACATTGTAGCTCGACATGCATGCCATCAGCAGCATGAATGTACTAGCATTGTCTTGTCAAGTCATGAGTCATGTTGCCCACATCTCCACTATGGGCTTGTTTTCTATCAATGTGATGTAACATGGAAGTCTAAGAGACCCACTTGTTGAATATAGAGTCATGTAAGTTGAAAAGTCATGGAAGTCAAATGGTCATGAGGGTAGTTGAACAGCCAGAAGGGTTAGTTTCACCCTTGGCTATAAATACCCCCCTCATTTGTACATGAAAGGAATTTTCACCTCAACTCCTCCCATATAGCCAAGAGAATCTGTAATCTTTTCTTTGAGGAGTAAGTAGTGGCTCCAACACCTCGCTGATGGGGTTAGTGATGTATTGTGTAACGATGTGTCTTGGAACTTTCACTTAATTCAGAAGCCTGTCCACAGGCCAACACGTTTTCACACATGTATTGTATTTTTTGTAAGACTGATCCTTAACACTTGTAATGCATGTTGCTTTAACATGTGTTCTACATTTGAACTAATTCATTTGTTGTAATGCATAATATATTAATGGAAATGTGTTGTATGTGTTGCTAATGTTGTCCCGTCCATGTCGACTGCTCGGCCGGACATCAGACAGACCTTTCACATGAACCTTTCTCTAACAACCGTTGCATTCGTTCGAACTAATTCGTGAGTGATGTACGTGTTATTTTACCTTGTATGTTGTGATTGTCGCATCCAAGTGGACTGCTTCGTCGGAAGCTGTGTATGTCCTTTGTGTTATGTGTTCCTAGCCAAGTTGGGACTGATCCCTTTCAACTTGGATCTCACCTTCATCTTTTCCCCTCACATTGAAAGAACCATTGACACAAGTACACTTACAATTACTAGGCACGTGAACCTCACTTCTCGAAGACAAAGTGAACCACTCTCCTATGCTGAAAAGAAAGAGTTGAGGCAAATCCTTAAGATAATGGCAACCGGGCCATCATACCAGATGGGACTCCAACAGCAAATGGTGTGAGGTCTAGTTGGGACTTCATACTGGGTGATCTCCTTCATGTTGGTGGGTCCAGAACTGTCAACAGTAACCTACAATCTTTAAGGTTTAAGGTGTTGACAAACTTACCAATGCATGAACATATATTTCACATTTGTCTAACTCAATGTTATGCACAACTTCAACCTATATTTATTTCTCTTTTAATTTAACAAGCTCTTCCTCATTTCTTTGTGTATATGCCTCCATTTCCTTTTCATCATTATTTTCCAGGGTGAAAATTTTGTTACTTGAAATATATGCCCTTTTGACCATTTTTTTTGCAACCAAAGCATAGTCATTTTACTCTTCTTACTTCAATTTCATTTTATTACAGTCAAGCAGGTTGAGACAAGGTTCTCATATGAACTTTAAAATGATATTTTCTTCTTGAATATGCTCCAAATGGTAGAGTCATGTGTAGCCTTATTATTGGCTTGATTATAATGAGAAATTTGCATACCTTTCGTAACATTTTCAGGATGCTTTAGCAAAAACTCATGCTTAATGTCTTTTTGTAATCCACCCATGTAAGATTCCAACAAGTTTTCATCACTTATTTTATCCACCCTTCTAACCAATACTTGAAATTATGAATTATAATATTCAATATCACCCAACTATTTTGTTCTTATCAATTGAATGAATTAGTATTATTCCCAAACTTTCTAACTTTGTGCTTCTAAGTCTCTTGTAAATAAACTCCATGTATGATGATAATAATGGGGCTTTATTTAACCACGCATTGATACCATTGATACCATTCATAGGCTTATCATCCATAATATTATTCAATTCAAAATATTTTTGTATTTATTCATCGAGATAAAGACCTTTGTTTCATTAAACTTATTTAATTTAAACTTGGGAAAGTTCCCTCCCTTTGGAAACCATCCATAAGTAACTCCATAATTAGATATAAATCCCACTAACAATTCTTATTATTGGAAAGTTATTTAAATTAAGCACTAGCTTTATTTTCATTGGTCCCTTCAGCCATGTTATCATTTTTAGATATCCTCCCATCTAAGCATTGTATGATCATTTTTAGGGAGAATTGCAAAGATTCTTTATTCCATCCATCTTTTCTTCTAATTTCTTTGACTTGTCATCCTTCTTTCCATCTATTCCTTATTTTCATCCATCTTATTTTCCATATTTCATTCCATTTATCTTTGTATTAATAAAATTAGTCCTTTTCACTAGCCTATCATTCAATTAGTTGACTTCATTGTCCAATTTGGATAGTTGGTTTTGTATCTCTTCATTTTCTTTGTGAGCAATGGAAGAGCTTTCTAGTGGTTTAATTGGAGAGGTAATTTTTTCATATTTCTTTAGAGCCATAGGGAAAGTTATTAGGTCATAAGGACAAGGGAGTTGTAGGTTCTACAACTATCTACTATATGTGTGGGTTCCAGTTGTATAACTTGGCCCAATATCTTTGGGCACTAAATAAGGATGCTCAATTGCGCTCTTAGTCATACTACCCAACTACCCAGGTACTAGAGAGTGGTCTCTTGGAGTTCCATTCTCCCTGTACTATACCAACAATATGGCCAATCCTTTATTTAAATATGGTTTTAGGTACACCTAGGGAACTTCCTATATACCTAAAGGTACATGTAAGTGAGGTTTTGTATATAGGTACTATCTAATGTGGTACTACTTGAAGGGGTACCAAAATTGGTTATAGAGGTTTCCAAGAAGGTGAAACCATGTGCATTTCCTACATTGATTCTTCCCCTACTAAAATTTTACATACTAAACAACATATCACTATGTTATTTAGAGATAGTGTAGCATGTCTCTAGAAAAAAAATTATAAAATACAAAATGAGCTTGCCAACACTAGAAAAAACTCTTAAATTCACCAAAACTTCCACATTATATATCTCATAAAATATAATGAGTCAAATTTAAAAACTTGTTCACTTGTCATTCTCTATGTCTCTTTAGAATTGTGAAAAAATTAGATTCTAAAACTTTACCAAAAAATATTTATAGCAAAAATTTGAAGATGGCCCTTTAAAATTGGTTTCAAGATTAGTTTCAAACTCTATGTTCCATAGACTATATCTATGATATTATAAATAACTTAAATCTAAAAAAAATTGCACCTATAATATGATATTCCTCTTCTGTCTCCCCAAAATTCACTATCTAAAACCTCATAGAAAAAAAGTTATAGTGAAAAGAAAAGGATTACATGTTTGAGACTAATTTCAAGAATATTCAAAAACATTAGCTTCAATAGGCTAAATCTCTGAAATCATAGTGAACTAGAACTTAATTTTTTTACCACATGTACTTAGTCTTCAAAACATTTCGTTATTTGAAACTTTCCAGAAAATAGTGAAGATAAAATGATGACTCATTTCAGACTAATCTCAAGATTAATCACAAGCCTTAACTTCCATAGGATATATCCAAAAACATTTACTAAAATAGAGGTTGAAATTTTGTCACAAGTACTTCACTATTTCACCTTAGTATTCTAAAAGTTTTGTTGTATGAAACTTCTAGAGAAAATTTTATAGCAAAAATGATGTCTTGCTTGAGGAGAGAAACCCTGGGATGATATGCTATAATACCGAAGGTTATGCTCCAAGTGCCTTGAAAATGTTAAAAAGGTAAATAAATATCATCCACTTCAAGGGAGATATTTGTTTTACAATTAATCCAATGTATAAGACAAAAATGATGATTCTAAGACTAGGTCTATTCGTGTATGTGCCCATGTGTGTGTGAGAGAGAGAGAGAGAGAGAGACAATTATGATGAGGGTAAAAATGAAAGTTTCTATTGCCCTACTAATATAACAAAAATAAACTAATAGTGAATATTATAGAATTAACATAGGTGCCCTAAGTTCTTAACATTCTTTTCTTCGTAGCAGATATAGAACAAGAAAATATGACACACCAAAATTCCCCCTTGGCACCTTCACTAGCATCAAAAAGTGTACAAGATAATATCCTTCTATCTTTTCCACATCAAGTACTCTAACTAAACTAGGGCTTTTAAATTCCACAAAACCTTATCAAGATTAAGTGCTTCTTTACTCCTCTAATGTTTCTCCAAAATTATAACTTATATTGAATTTTTAGGAAAACCCATGTTTGGATGATTGGAAATAAATGAGGTTTTCCACCTTTGTACAAAATCCCCATATTTATTTTAAATTTGAACCCAAAAAATAGCCCTATGCAAAGTACAATTCATAATTACAAGTACAACAATGTTGATTGAAAATCATACATGCATCAAGGTTTTTCTCATATTGCTTGGGTTCCTCTTTTATCTCTTTTAAAATTGAGTAATTGATGTTGAAAGCCAAATGAAGAAGAAAAACTATTTTTAAAAATCCAATTTAAGAAGAGAAGCTTCAAGGGAAATATGCATCTTGATTTATATTTTTGGGCTTTCCATAGATTGCAACCTTGAATCTTCTCCATCCTAAAGCTTGAAATGCCATGTCTTATGGATTTACTATGCATAATTTTCATTAATGTTGCATCCTTTAAGCGTCATCATAAGTATTTTAGCATCTACATTAGTGTATTTGTGGCATCTCATTTGTGTCCTTAGATCATATTTATTGTATGTTGAATGTCCTGGTGGTCATACTTTGCATCACAATTCCATCTTACTAGGGTCTTAAGGTCTTCTTAGTGCCTTGCTAACATCTTCATAACATCCTACAGACATTATTTTTGTATTCTAGGTATCACATATGTCTCTTAAATATGTTGTGTTATCATCCAAATTGAGACATTTTAGCATCCTATGTGTTTCATCAATATCCTTTTTGCATCCTAATAGAATAACACACATTGGATTTGAAGAAACTCAATTATGCTTCTCTATTTGGTTTTGACGATCCCAAGAGAAGTTTGTGGTGTCCTAAAATACGTCAAGGGCACAAGATGAAACTCACAATAAAATGCAACAAATTCAATGAGAAGAAAAATAATCATATTTATTCGACTTTTTACAACATATTGCCTTTAGGGGTAACATTTTTTCTCTTTTCACATGGTTCAAACTATTTTTTTGGCACAATTATGGACTAGGGTTTTACCCTTTGTGAGATAATGCAACAACTTTCTCATATGTGTCCCTGAATGGATTTAGGAATTGAGTTGCAACTCACCATAAAAGTCTAACTATGACTTGGATGGGAGAACCTTCCATTACACTAGACTCCTAACATTGGGTTAGGGCTAGGGGTGCCCATATCCCATGATTCCATTGCCTAGAAATTGTTTATTTGATGATATCACGGGCTAGGGTTTTTCTTAGTAAGGAATAATGCAATTTTTGCACAAAGAGGTCAATTTTGTAAAATCCTGGGTCAAATGATTATGAATAGCATACTCACATTGAACTTGGCCAAACACACTTTTTAGAGCTTATGAACTCATTTATACTACTTAGTTTGTTTTTTATCCCCATAAACCAAATTTACAATGTGTCCTTGAATGGATTTAGGAAGTGAGTTACAACATGTCACAAAAATGTAATCATGAATCAGATGGGTGATTTTGTTATAATTTTGACATTCAATTATAGATAGGAGAACCCCTATCCTATGATTCCATTGATTATAAATTGTTTTATTCATTGATATCTAGAGCTAGGGTTTTGCTTAATAAATAAAGATGCAATTTTTGCACAAAAGGATAAATATTTACAAATTTATGGCAAAAAAAAAAAATCCAATATCAAAAGTGAAACATTTCATATTTATGGATTCATTCCATTGTTAATTTATTTTATCGGCATAGATCCATCTTAACTCAAGATCTAAATAGCCCTGAGAGGGATTAAATCTCTCCAAACGCAAACATTTTTCTGAGTAAAAACTTAATAAAATATTTCCCCCTAGAGATTTGATTCCTCTCAATGCTTAGTAGATTGATAGTAAATCAAGAGTTAACATGGATATATGCTCATAATAAGCATTTACATTTATATAAATTTCATATCTCTATAGATAGAAATATTTTTATTTTTATTTTTATTAAAACCTTGATACTGTGTGTGTGTGAATTTTTATAAGCTTATTAATTGAATTTAAATAAGAGGTTTTGAAATATATGGTTATGAATATGAGTCATTATTGTAATTCTATCCTCGAATATTATATTAATTTATAACTACTATTTTAATTAATTTATTAAGTTTTTATATGTTTATTAATTATATTTTCTGAAATATCACCCTTCGCACATCATCAAGGCATGAAGCAAGAAAAATATGGATGAAGGGTTCACTCGGATTTGAGCCATTGTAAACACACTTTCTCCATAAACGTTTTCTTCTTTATGAATTATTATTCTTTACATTTATTTTAATATGATATGCATAAGAATAAAAGAGATCTTAACATTTTTCTTGAAGTTGTATTTTAATAATAATAGGAAGAATCGCACCATTTTTCTTAGTTTAATATTTTAATGTGATATGGACAAGCATAGATCCATCTTAAGCATGGTTCTAACATGAGTCAAGATGGATCAAATTTCTTAAGTGCAAACTTATTTAAAGTGCAAAAAAATAATTCTTTTAACATTTATTTTCTATATACAACTATAAATGAAGTTGATATTCACATAAGTGGATCTATTTAGAGAATATTTTTTTTTTATTTTAATAGGGACCAAGTTGAAGACTAGCCTACTTACACAGTGTCTTCATACTAGGTTGTAGAATGAGCCTCCCTGCTAAATAATGAAGTTGAAATTCACATAAGTGGATCTATTTAAAGAATATTTTATTTTTATTTTTAATAGGGACAGTGTCAACTCCAATTTGAGGACATGAAGTTGATATTCACATAAGTGGATCTATTTAAAGAATATTTTATTTTTATTTTTAATAGGGACAGTGTCAACTCCAAGTTGAGGACAGGCATACTTACACATTGTCCTCACACTAGGTTGTAGAATGAGCCTCTATGCTCAATAACATTGATGATATAGATAAATAGTGCATATATATGTAGATAGAAATAACTTGGAGAAAATATTATTATAAATATTTACTTTTTATATGTTTATTAATTAAATTCAAATATAAAACTTGGTCAGTACAAATATGAATTATCATTTTTGGGAAAAAATGTCTTTGTTTTTTAATAAAAACAAAATTAACATATAAAAAAATGAAGTTTGATTTATTATTTTCTTATTTATTATATTTTTAATTTATTTTAACATTACGTTTCATATTTTTTTTTAATCTAATATTTTAATTTACTGAGAGTATAACATCTTTCATAATAATAAAAGATATTTAAATGCTTACACTCATTTATGAACACTATAACATCTCTTCATATTAAATTATAGAAAAATTTCTCACATATCAAGTAACTTAACCTTCTTTATATATAAATAGATATATTATAAATTCTAATTATACTAAAATTTTGTCTAATTAAATTAAATTAAATATATATATATATAAAGAGCTTCCACGTTACTTTTCTTTTTAATCATTTGTTAACGAATGAATAAAAAAATCCTTTTAATACAATTAATCTTCATCCACAAATAGCCATGGACATGATTGACCTAATTACAGATTAAATAAAAGGATATAACCCATATACACATACAAGTTGGGATGGTTTTGATGCTAAAAACATTGTCTTTGTTTAATATAACTGACTAATAAAAGTGATTTGATGCATTACATTTCTATTACTATATAGGTCACTATAAACCCAAATAAGTGGAGAATCTTTATATAATTAGTTTTATAAATAGAAAAAATATAATATAAACCCAAATAAGTGGAGGACTTTTATATAATTAGTTTATAAATAGAAAAATATAATATTAATATAATGCATATTTTATTTTTAATTTGTTTTAATTAAAAATAGATATTATTATTATTTTAATATATAGGTTATTTTAAATTATTTCTTAAATAGTGGGAGGTTTATAAATAGAAAATATAATATAATATAATATAATACTTATTTTATTTTTATTTAAAATAGATATTATTTATTATTTTATTATTATTATTATGTATAAAAAGAGTAGGTTACAAGGTTGTTCATTAAATTAGATAGTCTTAACTTGCCTAGCAGGAAACCAAGTTTGTTGACCATATGGTTGCATCATAACTAGTCCAAAAACAATGTTCATAACAGTTTTAATAGATCCAGATATACTAAGACTTCTCCTATCTTTGTAGTATCTACTATATTATCCATCACCAGTACTAAAAAAGAGACTAAAGACTGTAAAGAAAACCAATACTCATCTGAATAATCAACTAGTGCACGATCCTTAGTGCTTGATCCGGGTTGATCTGTGGGAGCTACACAAAGAAAATTGCATTCTAATCTAGTTATGCAGGCATTCAGTTGTACCAGAAAATATTTCACCTACTACATATCCCTTTTGAGATCCCCCAAGACATCATAGATCCATGCTTTCCCTTGTTATGGTGCAGCCAAAGCACTGGCCAACAACATTTTCATTTTATAGTGAACCCAACATTTTCATTTTCTAGTAAACCAATAGAGACTGTAAGATAAATGTCCTCATGCCTCTTGTATTACCTGGGTCCTGCAATAATTCAGCGAAGAGGTCATGATCCTCTGGTGCCTCCATCATACCTACATTATTCTCTAACTGTTGAATCCTTGATCTGGTCGAGGTTGAGGTGGTGGAAGTATATTGGTGCCTGACCATATCAGTGTGTTCCTCAATGTGTCCTCTACCCTGGCCACAGTTGGAGAGGTTTTCTCGGCCCCCACCACGACCTGTTCTAGCCCCTTCATAACGAGTAGTAGGTGTTTGATCCATGATTTCCGATTGTTCACATTGCCAATAAATTTTATGGGCACTAATTCCCTTCTTGGAGAATGTCCAGATCAGAAGACCATGAAAGTTGGCAATGAATTTGATGCAGAGGACCCTTTTAGTGATGAACACAAACGAGCTTCTGCCTCCTATAATAAACACATGAACACATAAGTTTGTCATCAAACATAACATGAACTAGTTCATGCAAAATTCTAGACCCTTGGAGTATGCAAATACCTCATCTTAACCCCCCAATGGACCATGTGTGGACCACCCAATGAATTCAGTGGACTCTGATATAAACCTTTGACTACAAATATAAAAAAGGGATGTATAAAGGGCCCAACTTGGCATTGTCTATGCAGGCATCACCAAACCAAGCTACCATAAAAATGAAACAAGCATCGTGCTAGTGACAGTACTTGTTGGGCCTCAGTTTTGATCTTATTTTGCTTTGAGAAACTTACCTAGCTATCCATTTATCCTTCATTTTCACTTCATCCATTTCATTTTAATGAATATTTGATGTCTAATCAGGTATTTAACTTTAATTTGTCAATTTCTAAAGTTTTTATAAAAGTTTGATTTTAAGTGCAATTTTGGCAATTTTAGAAATTCCTGTAATCACTTCATGGTTGATATGGATGCAGGCCACTTCAGCACGAATGGGATGC
>APFE030167184.1:0-21257 GCA_000404065.3 Pinus taeda | reverse complement strand
ATGATATGGAAATCCGTATGGACCTCTTTGGAACTCGCACTGCCTACAGAAATTCGTTCTGGTAATGATTTATGCCTCTTGCAACTCAATTGAGCAACTCAAACCTCCTCCAATACATATCTTCGAGAATTGGAAATTGAACTACTTCCTAGCTATGCACATTGGCTAGTATGGCCTCACTACAGAATAATTCGACCTTCCTTCCTCTATTTGGAAAATGGAAATTACTAAGAAAAATTCCTCCGAAAGTCTTCTCTGCTAAAACCCCTTTGTCATTGTCTCCCTCGCTCACACGACACCCTTACTTATCTCTACAATTGGGTGATTCGAACTCCTTTATATGTCTCCAATTGACCCATAAATTTCCTCTTATAATCTCTTGTTATCGAATCAACAACCATGATCTATTCACAATGATGGCTAAGATCATATTGACCCCATCAAGTGACTTTGTTGGAAGTCTCTAGAGAAAAATTGATTTACATTAAGTAGTCTGATTTGATTAACTAGTTTTCTTAAGTTAGACTTGGGAAAATATTTAATAATTGGCTAATTAATCTAATTAAGGTATTTTCCTTGGAACATTTTTTGGGTCTTGGAGATAATTATCCTCCTGTGTTCCTTAGCTTCTTAGACACCAATAGAGACTAGAACACTTGTCTGAGCTACTCGAAAACTAACACTCCCTCTTAGCGAGGAAGGTGCTCTCCACTACTTCCAACTTAACCCTGAAGAAGACAAACTTTGCCTTACCCAAGGCCTTCGTGAGAATATCTGCAAATTGTTGATTTGTGGGAACATATTGTAGCTGAACTGATCCACGTTGTACACAATCTCTGATGAAGTGGTATCTCATGTTTATATGCTTCAACTTATCATGAAACACTGGATTCTCAGAGAGCTTGATGCAACTTTGATTATCACAGTAGGTACTAATCAAATCCAATTGTTGACCCAACAGTGCCACTAGCAGCTTCCGAAGCCAAATAGCTTTGCACGTGGCCATGATTGTTGCCATGTAGTTTGCCTTTGCAGAACTTAGTGCCACAGACTTTTGCTTCATGCTGCACCAAGAGACAACCCTTGATCAAATACTGAAGCAACACCCTGAGGTGCTTTTCTAATCCACTGAACTGCCTGCCTAGTCTATATTTATATATTCCATGAAACTAACACCATCACCTCGAGCATATCTCAGACCATACTCAACTATACCACGTAGATAATTGGTTATGAATGTGTACGGCCCCAAAAGGATGGAGGGTAAACTCTTGTTTCTTGATTCACTGTAGAAGCGCAGGGAACGTCATGCAAAAATCCCCTGGATCCTGGCGGTGATTTCAATATGATAAAAAACGTTGTTGGAAAAAAAAGGAGGAACTAGAATTCTAACCAAATATTCTTGTGCTTTTCAAACCTTCATAGATAGTATGAAGTTCGTGGATATTGCTATGAATAATGGTACCTTTACTTGGAACAATAAAAGAGGAGGAGAGTCTCAAGTGGCCTCCAAACTGGATAGATTTATAATTTCAGAAGATCTTATGATCAAGGACAAGGACATAGTTGTGAGTGTTCTTCCCTTTGGAGGCTCGAATCACTGGCCGGTTCAACTGGACATTCAAGGTATTGGCAAACCTAACAATAGACCTTTCAGATTTGAGAATATCTGGCTCTCCCACCCAGACTTCTATAACAAAATTGCTATCTGGTGGATAGAAGATTTGGATATTCAAGGCACAAGAATGTTCCTTCTTCAAAAAAGACACAAACACATTAAACTCCGTCTTAAGGAGTGGAATAAGAAGGAATATGGCAACATTTTTGAAGAAAAAAAAATTGTGGAAGGAAAAATGCAGAAACTCAACCAAACCGTGATTACAAAGGGTTTTGATAAGGAGCAGAATGAACTGGCAACTAAATATCATCAAGACTAGGAGAACTTATGTAAGTAAGAGGGAATTTTTTGGCGGCAGAAATACAGAGTGCAATGGCTAAAAGAAGGATATCGCAACACCAGATTCTTCCACAGATCCACTATGGAAAACAAAGCTCACAAAAGGATTTCTAATATTAAGGACAAGAAAGGTAACATGCTCAGCACACATGAAGAAATCGAAGTTGAGCTAGTTCAACACTTTCAGGGCATTGCTCAGGAAACCTGCACTAACAGAGATCAATTTATCAGGGAGATTTCTAGGCATATACCTAAGCTAGTCTCCAAAGAAGACAATTTCAAGCTCAATAGAACAGTGTCAGAAGAGGAGGTCAGGGAGGTCCTTAAAGAGATGCAAAATGGCAAGGCACCAGGTCCGGATGGGTTCAATGTAGACTTCTTCAAAGCCTGCTGGAATATAGTAAAACAGGACATTCGGAACGTGGTGGAAGACTCAAGGAGGGATAAAACTATCTTGAAGGCACTTAACTATCGCCCTGATCCCTAAACAGGATGTGGCCCTAACTCCTGAAAGGTTCAGACCCAATGCCTTGTGCAATGTTGTCTACAAAATTATCTCCAAAGTGGTTGCCAATAGACTCAAACCCCTTCCTCCTACCCTGGTGGAATCGGAACAGTCAGGATATGTGGAAGGCAGACAAATCCTCGACAACATGGTTCGAGCTCATGAGGTGGTTCATTTGTTGACAAACAATAAGAAAGCTGGTATGATCATGCAACTGGACATAGCCAAAGCCTATGATAAGCTAAACTGGACATACATCAGAAAAGTTCTTGCTTCTTTTGGGTTTGATCATAACTGGATCAGATGGGTTATGGCCCTAGTCACTTCACCCAGCTTTTCAATCTTGGTTAATGGTTCACCCTCGGAGACTTTCATTCCTTCAAGAGGCTTAAGGCAGGGAGATCCACTCTCTCCCTTTCTTTTTATACTCATGATGGAAGGGCTGGGATGAAAAATCAGACATGCCAAGGTAGTGGGTTTGGTCAAAGGTCTCCAACTTTCTGAAGAGGGTCGTTCTTTAACACATCAACAATTTGTGGATGATACCATGCTATAAGGGATCCCCACGGTCAAGGAAGCTCTTGCGTATAAGCAAATCCTGAAAGAATTTGCCATGGCTTCAGGTTTGGAGGTAAATCTCTCTAAATCTAATTTTTTTTTCTTTAATACTCACATTGCTATTCAAAGAAATATAGCCAGAATTTTGGGCTTCCAAAGGGAGCTCCTCCCATCGAAATATTTGGGAGTTCCTTTCACTACCAAACCCTTACACAAGAGCATATGGGAACTTGTTATTAACAAATTGCAAGACAAGGTTAGGAAATGGACCTATAGATCTCTAAATTTGGCTGGTAGGTTAGTGCTAACCAAGTTGTCCTTCAATCCATCCCTATCTTTATGCTATCTGTTCTCCCAGCTCCTCAAAGTGTCCTACATCAGCTCAAATCCATTCATAGAGACTTCCTTTGGGTTAAGGGGGAGGATCGTAGGAAATGGGCCTTGGTAGCTTGGGATAAGATCTCCAAACCTAAGAGCTTTGGTGGTCTAGGTTTGGATGACCCTGACTTACTCAGCAAGGTTTTAGGTTCCAAATTATGGTGGAGATGGGTTAAAGAGCCAAAGGCGCAGTGGGCAACCATTTGGAAAGAAAAATATGCCAACACCTGGCATAACCATGATCTAATAAGAATGTTAGGTCACAGAAAGGGCTCGCACATTTGGAACAAAGCCTAGGATAACCGGAGTTTGGTCCAAGGAAACAGCTTCTGGGAAATTAGAGAAGGAAATCTCAGCCTGTTCTGGGAGGAAAAATGGCAACAAGAACCTATTTTATTAAACGAAGACCTAAGGAATCTCAAGGAAAACACTGATAGCAATAGACTTTCTAAGGTGAAAGAATTTTGGGAGCACACCAATAACAATGATAAATGGAGAATCTGGAGGAATTTTGATTTTAGGGATAACAACACCCTGAAGGCTAAAGCAAAAACTCTTAAGGAAATGTTAGATCAGAGGAAGATTATGAAATCTGAGGGCCACGATCAGCTGTGATGGGGCAACAATAATGAGGGGGTTTTTAACCTCAATGAAGCAAATCTCATTCTCCTTGACCTTAATTCTCAATTTCCAGACAAAACCTGGCTTAACCTTTGGAGACACCAGGGCTAGATTAAAATTAAACTTTTCATGTGGCTCATTCAGCATAGGAAAATTCTGACCTGGGTCAATATTAGGAAGAGGGGCATTTTGGGACCTTCCAGATGCCAGCTTTGTGAAGCTCATGAGGAAACTATGGAGCACATTCTCAACAGTTGTATGTTCTCCTCTAGTCTGTGGGACTCTTTTGCCTTTATTTTCCATCAGACGGATAGAGACAAAAATAACATCTGCAACACCTTGACCAACTGGAGGAGAGATTTTTCAGACAATGAAGTTCTCGCCATTGCTTGGGCCCTCTTTCCGAGCTTCATTGTTTGGAATGTTTGGAAAGAGAGGAACAACCAAATCTTCAAAGATGAAAAGTGAAATTCCCATTGCATTTTTGAGTTGATCTTAAAACAACTCAAGGAAACAGTTAGTACCATAGTGCGAAATCTCACCAAGAACCCTCCTTCGGCTACTGACCTAAGAATTCTCTGTGAACTGGGCCTGCAAGGCATCTCTCCTCAGGGTCTGGATAGAAATCTTATCTCCCTGAGAGATGCAAATGATTTCGGGCATCCTCCTCCAAAGGGTTATCTGAAATACAACATAGATGGAGCTTCAAAAGGCAACCCGAGTACAGCTGGTTATGGAGGGGTGCTTAGAGATGAGAATAGTAGTGTCCTCTTCATCTTCCACTGTCATCTGGGACATTCTACTAATAACTTGGTGGAATTGATGGCTATGGAGAAATTTTTGGATTTCCTGAATCAGGAAAACAGGAAAAATATGATAGTGGAGGCTGACTCTGAACTTGTTATCAATTAGGTCAAGAAAATCAGCGGGCGTACTAAGCCAGAAAAAGTCTCAAAAAATTGGAGACTAATTCAGGGCTTTCAATGGATTCAACACCACCTTCAAAGCCTCCGTACAATAGGCTTTAAGCATGTCCGCAGGTCGGCGAACAAATTGGCAGATTTGCTAGCCAACCAAGGTGTTATCAGCACAGAGAATAGGGTGGCATCAAAATGGCATGAGCTACCTCAGAGCAGGTTAAAGGCAGTTTTACAGGAACATGCAGAAAATGATAAGTTGGAGTTTAGTGATAGAGCTTTGGACTAAGAACCAAATTGACTCAACCTTTGCATTTAACACCTGCATGTTTCATCAATATCTGATAAACGGTTCTGTGGCGTGGAGAACATCTTGTCTCTATTTATCATGAGGAACGAAACGAGTCCCTCAGGTCTTCGTTCAGTGACAAGCCTCTCATCTTTTCAGGGTTCCAGGTTCAGCCGAGGGGATCCACATGCACAGGAAGAGCCCTGTTTTTTCCGAATGCCGGATTTTTAAGAAATCGGGGTCTCAGCATGGAATACCACCTCCCAAGCGATTTCTGGATGATCACACCGCTTTCAATTGGGAAACGGTTTTGGAGATTTCGCAGCGATGCCATTCAACCTCCAACACATGGCAGGGAGAGGGTTCCGAAAACAACCCTACATCGCACACTAATGTCACACCATCTTGTCCAGTGCGGTATCAATCTCATCCGCTGGATTTAGTTAATGGGGATCAACGGTTGAGTCGGATCTTGCAACTTGGGGGGCAGGACCATTAAACTTTGGTCTTCTTGACTGCGCGATTTCTTTCTCAGCCATCGATCTTAGTGCTTTTTTTTTTGGATGGCTCAGATGGTTCGGGCTTTTCCGACAGCGGTGAAGCGGGAAAGTTCTCGGGCTTTCCGGGAGCCAGGTTACATTTTTGTTTGTTTTCCTTGCGTTCGGGTTTTCTTTGTAAGGCTAAAAGGTTTTGACCTGGGTGTCATGGGCTCCACACTTGTAAAAATTGTACACTATTTTTTTGGTTTAATGAAATAGAAGGATCCACACTTGCTTTAGCAAAAAAAAAAAGAATAAAGCTTGGAGGTTAGTGGATCCTCCTGCAGGTGTCAAACCCATTGGTTGCAAATGGGTGTATAAGATCAAATACAAAGCATATGGTTCGCTTAATAAATACAAGGCAAGACTTGTAGAAAAAGGCTATGCTCAGAAGGAAGGTGTTGACTACAGAGACATTTGCTCCTACAACAAAATGGGGCACAATTAGAACTTTGTTTTCTCTTGCAACTCATAATAGCTGGAAGATACACCATATGGATGTTAAAAAAACTTTTTTGAATGTCGATTTGAAGGAGGATGTTCGTATGTTTCAACATGAAGGTTTTGCTGTTAAAGGCAAAGAGCAAAAGGTATGGAAATTGGTTAAGGTTTTGTATGAACTAGAACAAGCATCTCGTGCATGGTATGAAAAGTTAACTGAACACCTTCTCAAGTTGAATTATAAGATATTTGATTTGGATGATGCAACTCCTTTTGTTAAGAAATTGGAAAGTCAGATGTATATTTGGTTGTGTATGTAGATGATTTGATGATCACAGGAAACAATGATGACTATATAGCGTCCATTAAAAATTAATTATTGAAAGTTTTTGACATGACAGATTTGGGTTTATTACATTATTATTTAGGGATTGAAGTTGCTTAGAAACCCAAGTTCTTCTGATAGGTCATCTTCCACCATGTTCTTTTCTATGTGGATGTGCCAAAAAAAATCCTCTTGAATTCGTTGTTCAACAGTCTTATCCTCCCCATCCAGTGTAAGACCACTGAATTTGACATCAAACAATACTCAGTTTGAAAGTACTGAAGACTTTAAAGTAGATCTCATATTTAGTCAACCACAATAATCACTTTGGAGTCTCTAAAAATATCAATCTTTTCAATAGAATATACCATAAAGCCATTTAACACAGCTTATAACTCCTTAACTTTCAACTATATATACTACTGCTTGCTTTGTTTATTCTCTAACCACCCCAACTTCTCTTCCTGTTCTGAATTTTTTCATTGCTTCAGGAGGTTGGTGAAGCAATTGTGTGCCCCCAGGGGGTTAGTCTCCATTCAATCTAGATAAACCCTTTTCATTTCTAAACTTACCCACGAGAACCAATTTTGATCGAAATCAAGAGCCAAGCTTTTTTTAAAATGAATATGCAGGCAACAGAGCTTACTCAGGGTATGCAGTGTAACAATGCCTAGACGTAGGTCTATGATATAGGGAAAGCTAGCACCCAAATATGCTTCAGTAACTTTGAAGGGCTTTACCCAAACCTGCTTCAATAATCTTCAAAGGGGCTAGTTGGCATCTTGATCCCGATAATGGTAACACTAGAATGGTTACTGAACTCACAACTTGCTAAGCCATGACTGTTGCATTTTCCATGTCTATGCATATATGGAAAATGTGGGAGTCATAACATTAACAATATTTTAGATATCGTGTCAGTGCCATCACTTTTCGAGTTTCATAACTTTATTTTCCTTTAGATATTACAAAGAGGGTTGGAATTTGACAGGCAAAATGCCCATCAAAGGGTCTTTTACCCGTTTTTGGCTTTTAAAATTTTTTGAAAACCATTTCTTGTGATGCGTTATAAACTTTATAAAACACATTTATTTATTATTAATACTCTATCTCGATGATTTCTCGGGAAAAGATACTTTGTTAGGATATCACTTGTGGAAATTATTCTCCATAGCCCTAACTTAATTGGTTGACCTCTTGGTGCTAAAGTAGTGACCCAATTGATCCTTAAATGTTTGCAAGCATCTCAAGTATAGTGATTCACATCCTTCCAGGAGCATAATATAATTATGTATTTTATGTTATTTAAACTCATCGGCTTCCGTCTCATTCATCTCCAATTTACCCTTAGACTCGCTCTTTTCATTTGTGATTTGAGTTTGAATTTCCATTCTCCCTTGTCGTCCCGAAATTTAAACCTCACAAATGTCTCCCTCCATGACTTCCAAATCTTGAGTTCTGAAATCCCCCCACCATTCAATAAAATCATTTGAAATCAGAGTCTTAGAAATACATCTCACACTTGTCTCCTCTTCATTCCTCCACACTCTCCTCGTTGCCTGCCTCGCTTCTTCACATACACTGTATTACCAGAAGGGGAGGCAAGTATTATTATTATTTGGAACCATTATCTCAAATGGAAATACAAATGGACTTCCAACAACAATTTATTCAACCTAATCTTGCAGGCACTAATTCTTCTCTGAGAGAGGAAGAAGAATATATAAGGAATAAGGAAAACATTCCTTCATTATCCTCTTATTCTTCTAGAATAAGGAGAAGCTTCAAATAAACAATCCATTAGCGTTTGCAACTTGAATTAAAATTCTGTTATGACTTCCATTGAAGCCCAGAATTGACTATTAGTGAGGATAGCACGGGCTAATTTACCCACCAAGAGAATTCACATGATATCTTGATGTGGAAAACATTATTTACTCGAGGTACAATGAAACGATCTCCCCTCCATCAATTTTTTCTCAATAAAGATTTCTTTTGAACCATCATATTCATTGTAACACTAAATCTTATGATATATGTGCTTTGTCTTTATATATATGTTTTTACATATCACGGGTCACAATATGTCCTTTGGTTTTCGAGTTGTTTTTTTTTTCGAACTTGGGAGGTGTAATCGCATGTTTCTTAAAATGGGATAAAGAGTATTTTTTTATTACAGGCTTATCAATATGCTTCAAAGCTCTCGGAGTTAATTATAAATTATTATTTTTTATGTGCTTAAAATTAAAATGTATCTAAATTACATAAACTTACACCGAATTGTAAAATACACCTTATAAATTCTTAAAAGAAGAATCAATCATTATTTTATGATAATTATTTTATTTATGCTTATGGTAAAATAAATATTAAGATATTTTAATTATTTTTTTGAATTTTAATTTTTATAAATGAGAAAATTTATTTTATTTATTATATAATCATTAATATCTAAATTTAATTTTTTTATGAAAATAAATTAATAGTGTGAAAAGTTGTGCACATGAGAATTAGGGGCGGCTCAACTCGTAATTAATTGTATTTTTACTTTTTTATATTTTTCGAGGCAAGATATCAAAACTTTTTTTTGGTTATCTTAATAAGCAGTCTCTAAAGGTTAACATTTTTTATTTGTGATATTTACAACAATCCATTAGCAAGTAATGTTATGCACTTATTGTTGTGGTAGGTTTGTTGTTTAAATGACATTCGATGGCTAGGAGGTGCTCACTTTGTTCCCTTGACAGGTTCTAGATGGCCATTTCATATCGGGTGATATTGGGTGATTAGCCCATGTGATGTAGACGAATTGGTTTGCAAGGGTTTTAATCCTTTTAGATGGCCAATTCATATTGGGTGATTAGCCCATGCGATGTAGACGAATTGGTTTGCAAGGATTTTAGTCCTTACCATGTCACAAGTTCAAACCTTATGGAGAGAGGTTGAGGATGGAAACCACCTTCTGAGAATTAAACTTCCCAAAGGTTGATAAGCATCCCATTCTGGGTGGATAGGTAAAAAGAACAAGAATTACAATCAGATCACAAGCCAATTTATTTATGTTTCTCTTGGATTGGAAAGAAACAATTAGAGTCAAAAATTCAGCATGTCCAACAAAATCTCCCACAGGGGAGAATTCTTTTAACCCCATAAAATTGTAACACCTTCAAAATGACGCTAGAGAGGCTCTTTGAGAAGGAGAAAATTACAATTCGCAGCCTTCATAGTCTTGAATTAACACTTTTAATTCAACGCGCACTTGCAAAGTGCAAAAGAACAAAAATTACGAAGTCTTAAACAAATTTCTTTCTGGTTAATGCTTGGTTTGATGAGGAATGCAAAAAGGAAAGGAGAAGGTGGAAAGCGTCAAACAAGGATGACATAAAGCTCAAATCTTACAAGCAGTCATTAAGCAAGAAAAAGGTTGAGCCTCCCCCCTTGGTCAACACTGATACTGAACTCTTCATGGTACAAGAGGTAGAGATGGGTATCAAGAAGTTGGATGTTGGAAAATCAAAAGACTTAGCTGAACTCCAAGCAAAATATCTAAAGTGGGGCTCAAAGATTCTTGCACCTCACATTACAAAAATCTTCAATAGCATCATACAACAAGCGCTCCCCACAGATTGGACAACTAGTCTGGCAATACCTCTTTTCAAGAGCGATGACGTCAATAATCCCTCCAATTATAGGACCATCATGATAAACCCTTTGTTTACAAAGCTATTTGGAAGCATGCTAGAGAACAAAATTAGCAAGTGGGCAGAAGAAAGAGATAAGCATGCTAAAGGGTAAGCATGTTTTAGACCTAAACATTCCACAGTTGATCATTGCATAACTTTAAGGCACATCACTGAAAAGGTTTGGGAGAAAAAGGAAGAAGTCTTTTGTTGTTTTGTTGATTTCAGAAAAGGGTTTGACTCGGTTCCTAGGGATAAAATTTGGTAGAGAATGGAGGAACTTGGGGTTCCTAAAAATTTGAGAGCAGCTGTGCATAGGCTGTATGAAGAGGTGAAAGTTAAAATTAGAACTTCAGCAGGCATTTCTGAAAGTTTTAGAAGTGATATCGGGGTCAAGCAAGGTTGCCCACTATCTCCCACCCTTTTTGGTTTATATATCAACAAGCTTGAGGAGTGGTTAAATTCGCAAGGGGGTGATGGTATATATTTGTGCAAGTTTGTTATAAGGCTTCTTTTGTATGCAGATGACCTTATTTTGATTGCGAAATCGGCTCTTGGTTTGCAAGAGCACTTACTATCCCTTGAGAATTTTTGTACAAGTGTGGACATGCAAGTCAATTTCAACAAAACGAAAGTAGTGGTCTTCTCTAAGAAAAGAAAACATAACCACATAGGTTCTACTTTGAAGGCAACATTCTAGAAGAAGTTTCGGATTAAAATACCTCGAAATTGGCTTCAACAAAAATCTAAGCTGGAATGGTTGTAGAAAGAAAAGAACTTTAGGGGGTTGGAAAGAATTTTATGCTTTTCAAAATAGGTGTAGGGAGGCAGAGTTATGGGACTTGAAGACCACTCAAACTCTTTTTGGGCTTCTAGTGATTCCGGTGATTCTCTATGGTTGTGAACTGTGGGCTAGCAGTACCTCCGACATGGAGTGGAGACAAATTGAGAAAATTCAGAAGCGTTTGATTACAAACAAATTTAAGACTAAAAGTGCAGTTTCTTATGGTATCTTGTTAAGTGAAACAAGGACTGCTCCTATTGAAGCAATTGCTATGGTGCGAGTCATAAGGTATTTAAAAAGAAAAATTGAGAAAATGGAAGAGGGTAGATGGCCTAAGGTTGTCTTTAATGATAGATTGTGCAAGAGCAAAAAATCTTGGATGCAACAAAATAACAAATGGTTTAGTAAATGGGGTATTTGCTTGAACGCGTGTCCCATAAACAATGAATAAATAAAAGCTTTTGTTATGGAAAAGTTCCACAAACGTACTTGGGATAAGGAGCTAGGAAGAAAGAAAAATTACTATATTGAAGTGTTTAATCCCACTCATAATCATCAACCAAAAGCATACATAGAGGCCAATATCCCTTGGAGAGCCAAAATTCCTATTGCTCAGTTATGGACTGATTCTCATCAACTCTGTTGTGAAACAGGGCGCTGGAAAAGGCCAAAGGAAGTGTGGGAGGAAAGGGTATGCATTTTTGTTCTTACGGAAAAGTGGAAACAAAAAAACATTTCATTTTAGAATGTGAGGCCTTCAAAGATAACAAGGAGAGTTATGCAGGTATGCTGGCAGCTAGCTCTTGGGATAATCTATTTCGCGAGGGGTTTGTCAAGAAGCTAGGAGCATATATTGTGAATCTTCATAGAAAAAGGGCCGAATACATCAAGCAGATGAAGAAGCAATCTGTCCCATAGGCTATCTTTAGCCTCGTGGACATTAAAATAATTTCTTTCTTTCTTTGTTTCTTCTTAATAACCATTAATAATTAAACTATTCTAAATCCATGAAGTATAGATCTATTAAGCTCCAATAGGGATCAAATATTATCCTATCATGTTATTACGTAAATATTTTGACTCGGTCAAATTACATAAAAATAAAAATAAGATAAACTAAGTATTTCCATCCAATAGACTAAGTGACAACAACCTAGATTAAAAAATAAATAAAGTTTGTTTTTTCTTGCTACCTCCTCATATGCAAAAGTAATAATGTATAATACAATGATGTGTTTGCTCTTATGACATGCTTAGGTGATCTATACCCAATTATCCCCTCCTTTGGTATAAAAATAAAAATAAGATAAACTAAGTATTTCCATCCAATACACTAAGTGACACCAACCAAGATTAAAAAATAAATAAAGTTTGTTTTTTCTTGCTACCTCCTCATTTGCAAAAGTAATAATGTATAATACAATGATATGTTTACTCTTATGACATGTTTAGGTAATCTATATCCAATTATCCTCTCTTTTGGTGAAGACAATATTTGTAGTTTTTTTCCAAAGATATCAACAACATTTTATCTATAACAAATCATTATATAATGTAAAAATTATATTTCTCTCCTTTATGGCATAATTTAACTTAAAATCAACCAATATCATGCTTTACCTAATCCAATCCACAACAAATCATTCTATGATGTAGAACTCCTTTACTTATCCTCTGCCTCAAAGCTGTTTTTAATTTAAAATCAAGAAGTCATTCTTCTAATTTATTTTAAGTTTAAAGTAGAAGCCATTGCATGGTTAAGTGTGCCTAATTTTATTGAGAATTAATTTTAATCTTTATTTGATAGTTAATTTGGTTATTGAAAATTTGTAATGTAATAAAAGAAATTCAAAATACAAAATTTATTATCATTATTAACTATAATGAACAATAAGATTAAAGATTCAATAAGCCATTTGTATGGTATGGTTATTTTGCTTTTTTTCCTTATCATAAATATGTAAAAAAAATTAACATAGTTGTTAGTGACAAAAAAAATTAAATAAAAAATTTATTGGTACAAGGTTAATTTATTACGAAAGCATCACTTTGAAAGCCCAAAATTTTAAACATAATATTTCTAGATAAAAAATATAAAAACTCAAAACATAAAAAAAATAATAAATAAAATGAAATACAAATTCCAACTCTAATTACAACCTTAATATTTTAAACATAAAATTTATTTTTCTTTTAATACTATAACATTAATATTTAAAACATAAAATTTTAATAAAACCCACTCCTTGTTCAATCCACACTCCAAACAGAAGCGCCATGGTACCGTTAACATTAATTTTAAACATAAAATTTATTTTTCAATAGAAATCACAACATTAAATTTTCGAAAATAAATTATTATTATTATTATTATTTTTAACTTCAGAATACGATATTAATTTTTTAGCTTCAGAATTCTAGAAAAAATAAATTTTTAGTACTTGGGCTTATATAAATAATTGCATTATTCTATGCATAGTGAAATCAACCTTTACATTTATTTATGATGCACTAGGAAAGAAAATTATTATTATTTAAAGTATAAATTAAAAATTGATTATTTAAAAATAATTGAATTTTAATTTATATTAATAAAATATTATTTTATCTTCGCAATTAATTTGGATGCATAATCGGATTATATTTAATTGAAATATATAAAAGGTTTCTAATCTTATATAATTCAATTGGAATATATAAAAAGTTTTTAATCATATTCAATTTGATTCTTTATTTTTAATTTTTAATTTTCTTGATATTTAAATTTTATATGGATTTTTATATTGATTAAAAATGTATACTTTCAATATATAGTGAAGACGTACCTTTTTCATATATAATAATGTGGCATATTTAATAATAATTGGGGGCAAATTTACTAATAATTAGGGTAAATTTAAGAATAATTGAAAACTTGATTTGTAACAAGGGGACAAAATATAGAACAGATCTTGCTTTAGTACCATGTCTCTTATTATATTTCTAATTAGAAGAAGGGTTTTTAATATCTCACCTGAGACAATAAAATGTCTAACTATAAGGTATAGGGGTTTTTAATCTCTTGCTTCTTACTATAAAATGTGTAACTCAAAAAAAAAATGTTCAACCTCTCAACTATAGAATGTAACTGTAGAATGTCTACAAACCTTTTCTCCCAAGTATAGAATGTTCACGGGTTTCACTGTCCATGGGTTTGACAAAAAAATTTCAATTTAGTGCTTCTAATGGTAGAATGTCAAAGTATCTCCAGGTAGAGAATGTTCACAGTCTCTTGCATCCAAATAAATTGTTAATCCTTAATATGAAAAATCATTTTATGATCACAAAAATAACAAAAAATAAAGTCTAGTAATCATATTTTTAAAATATTTTAATAACAATTAATTTTATTTATTTATTATTATTTTTTTTGTAAATTAAAAATATTATAAGTGAAATTTTAAATATATTTTCATGTTGCAATATTTAAGTTAATTATTTAATTAATGATAAATGATTTTTATATGTAATTCTATAGTTTTGAATATCTAACTTTTAAATAGTCTGTCATAATTTTTTTGTTTGTTGTTTGTGAAGTTAGACAAACAACAACCACTCAAAGTAGTAACCCTTGACCTTAACTTTCATCCTTAACCTTAACTCTCACATCAGAAAGTGAGTACCTTAATAATACACTCTATTGCCATCTATTCTACACCACTTGAACTATCATAATATTGAAAATAAACTCATTCTACATAAACTCTACCTAATATTATTAATACAAATTAAAATTAAAATTATTTTTAAATATTTATGATTTAAATTTTCAATAATAAAAAATATAAATTTATTTATATATTTGAAAATATAAATATAATCATGGTAACTAATAAAATTATTATAAATTACTATTACTCTTTTATCAGAATTGTTCAGAAATGTGTAGGTAAGAAGGACGGTTGTGTAAATTCAAATGTAAATTGACATTTGAAAACTAGAGTTTTAGAAATATATATTAAATTTAACATGTTTATTGGCAGTTGGATAAGAACGAACGGCTATCGTGAATGGAGGATTGATTATGAATTCACCGACAACATCAGCGACCCTCGAATCTTAACAATAATTGTCATCCAAGGGTTAGGGTGGAATTGTGCTCATCACCTTTACATCATTTCGAAAAGTTAAGTTTAAATTTGCTTTCTCTCAACGGCTGGAGATCGTGGAGGAAAGGGTTGGGATTGAATTGTGTTCATCACCTTTAGATCATTTCCAAAAGTTGAGTTTAATTTTGTTCTCTCCAACGGCTCGGCTGGGGATCGTGGAGGAAATAAGATTCTATATCTAGAAGATTCACTCTGAGATCGTTTGGAAAAGTTGAGTTTAAATTTGTTTTTTTGCTCTCTCCAACGGCTAATTTTGTTCTCTCCAACGGCTCGGCTAGAGATCGTGGAGGAAATAGGATTCTATATCTAGAAGATTCACTCTTAGATCGTTTGGAAAAGTTGAGTTTAAATTTGTTTTTTGCTCTCTCCAAGGGCTAATTTTGTTCTCTCCAACGGCTCGGCTAGGGATCGTGGAGGAAATAGGATTCTATATCTAGAAGATTCACTCTTATATCGTTTGGAAAAGTTGAGTTTAAATTTGTTTTTTGCTCTCTCCAACGGCTAGGGATCCTGGAGGAAATAGGATTCTATATCTAGAACATTCACCCTTAGATCATTTGGAAAAGTTGAGTTTAAATTTGTTCTCTCCAACGGCTAGAGATCGTAGAGGAAATAGGATTCTATATATAGAACATTGTAAAGTTAATCCAATCAGATTCGTTTCAGACAGTGGTCTATGTTCCTCTGTTATTTATTCCGCCCTTGTGGAGTTCAGCTGAGCGGAGTTCTCATTGTTGGTGGTTTTGTTGTGTATGTGTGTTTTTAGGTTTTTGTTGTGGGTTTGTGTTTGCCTTGTAGGTCTGTGTTTGTGTTTCTATGCATGCATGTCAGTATTGTTCTGTGATTCAGATTCAGGTATGCTTGCTTGTTTGTGAGTATTGTTTTGTGATTGATGCATTCAGTCTGTGTTTTGTGTCATCTCTAAGTATGTGAACACTGAGACAGACGAGGAAAATGAAACAATGGTAGTGGAAGCAGTACATAGCTGAGTGAGTAATGCAATTTAATTATGTTTTATATTTGCATTTTTAATTGTTTCCATCCTCTCTCGGCTGGCTCTGATAGATAATTTGGTGTAGTTTGTGTTTGATTGAATTATTTTCTAAATTCTGATGTTAAATTTCATTACATGTAGGAAATAAGGAACCCAAGAGTTTCTTATTATGTTGTTCTTTGGAAAATGAAGTAGCTGTGGAGAAGGTGCAGAGAATAAGTATGATTGAAAGAATCATAGACAATAAGAGCCACCCTCTCATGGATAGAGAATAAAAGTCACCCTCGGTATGTACAGATTTTCCTTCCCTGATTTTTTTCCTACTTTGATTCAAATGATATGATATGACTAGCCCACAGAAAAAAGAAGGGAATAAACAAATCGGTTGTGTATGAATTCTCCAGTAGAAAAAAGAAGGGAATAAACGAATCAATTGTGTATAAATTCTGCATACTGAATTATATTGGATATAAACTTATTGCAATGTATTATTTGTAAATATATTATTATAAATAGAAAAATGAATCTCAAATGACACACAGATGCATCTAAGTAAATTTATTATTATAAGCAGAAAAATGAATCTCAAACGACACCCAGATGAATCTCTAAGTAAACTCAGATCAAATAGCAAGAAAGCGCGACAAATTCTGTATAAATGAAAATAGATTTCTGATGGATTTTTTTTTCGCTCTTCTGGCATCGACCACTCTCTAAATTGAGAATTCCAAGTGGACATCCATTTCTGGTTAGATTATTTGCGAACATTTCGATAGCATATGCAGGTTCGGGTCTCGAATCCCTTGAAGATCATTCCCATTCGTGCAGTTTAATGACCATTAATTTTCCGTAAGGTTTCTTTAAATTCTTTGCACAACATCTTAGGCAGTATCTTGTCCCTATACATGTATCAGATATTTGTCCAATGGGCCAGCGATTTGGGGTCTCAGCAGATGTTAAAAGAATACTGTTTAGGTTCTGGGTTTTTTTTAAACCCTCTTCTAAAATTTCTGATGGTTTAATAATTTTGTATTTAATTTGCGTGGCATGGAGTTTATGCTGGGCGAATCTTAAAAAAGGCTATTTAGGTTCCGTGTTTTCTTTAAAAGGCTATGGTTATGTTTATTCTCCCCTGCATGGAATTTACACTCTCAAAGTTTTTGTTGGTTTAATAATTTGGTATTAGATTTGCAAGGAAAGGTGATAATGACTAAGTTTAGGTTGTCTTTGTTAAAAGACTCGTAAAATTTCTGCTGGTTTAATGACTCTCGATGCCTGAAACGAACTTTGTTGATTTTTTACCTGTGCACGTTGCTATAGTTAGGTTAGACATCACATGTGAAAAGAACCTTGTTGAATTTTTACCTGTGCACGTTGCTATAGTTAGGTTAGACATCACATGTTTTAGGATATAATAGTGGTGTTACACTCCGTTTATGGCATTTAATTCTTTACCATGGTCAGACTCAGAGGTAAGCGTATGAGACAAAGAAATTTACTTTAGTATTCTTCGAAGGGGCTGCTAGTGGGCGCTTCCCGCATAAACTCTCTTTTCAATTTTAAATTCCTCCCAACGATTCACTAACCCTGGAATTCATAAATAGTAAGAGCATAGGCGATTTTCAATGACATTAAATTTGGCTTCAAGGTTCTAACAACCTATTGCCATCTCATCTCCATGATGTACCGTGGCATAGACCATGTGACTTTAATAATTCCCGTGGCTTTTTGGCTGTGAAGCTAGTTGAGGGTACAATATTTGAGAAATCGATTCAATTTGCAATCCTTCAACTATGCATGCTCGGGTTTAAGCCTGGAAGATCATCACCGTGGTTGCTGGGTGTGAGCCCCGAAGATCATCACCATGGTTGTTGGATGTGGGACGAGATGATGTGACAGACTATTGATGTGTAGCTGTAGCAACCAATCTCCCGTCTAGGGTTCGACTCTAACAAAGGTTATCAACATATATTTTTTAATAGAATTTAATTGTCTAAAACCATCTAAATTTTACTTGACCTATAAGTTCCTTGTCTAAAACCGTCTAAATGAAAATAGATTTCTGCTAGATTCTTTTTTCCTATGGCATCTCCCACCCTCTAAATTGAGAATTCCGGAGGTCATCCATTTCTAGTTATATTATGTGCGATCCTTTCGATATTGCATTTCTGTTTAGATTGTTTGAGAACCTTTCGATATCGCCGGCAGGATGGGTCTCGAATCCCTCGAAGGTCATTTCCATTTGTGCATGACTATTAATTTTCCATCAAGGTTTGTGCATGATTATTAATTTTCCATCAAGGTTTCTTTAAATTGTTTGACACTTGACTATTAATTTTCCATTAAAATTTCTTTAAATTCTTTGACGCAACATTTGAGGGTGTATCTTGTATCACTATATATCTGCGAGATTTCTTTAAATTCTTTGACCCAACATCTTTCTTTAAATTCTTTGACACAACATCTTAGAACGTATCTTGTCACTATATATCTAGCAGATATTTTTCAAGGGGCCAACGAGGTGCGTTCTCAAGATCTTAAAAGAATACTGTTTAGGTTCTGGTCTTTTTTGGCGCCCTCCTAAAATTTTAAAATTTCTGCTGCTGGTTTAATAATGTATCTTGTCTAGCATATATTTTTCAAAGGCCAGCGAAGTGCGGTCTCAAGGTCTTAAAAGAATATTGTTTAGGTTCTGGTCTTTTTTTGGCGCCCTCCTAAAATTTCTGCTGATTTAATAATTTTGTATTTAATTTCTGTAGCATGAATTTTATGCTCGGCAGATCTTTAAAAATATTATTTAAGTTGGTTTTATTTTTTTTATTTTTTAATAAAACGCTATGGTCTAATAATTTTATATTTACTATTACTCTCCCTGGCATGGAGTTTACACTCTCAAACTTTCTTTATAATTTGGCATTTGATTTGTAAAGGGTGCATGATAATGAATTGGTTTAGGTTCTTCTTTTTGTTGAAAGATTCATAAAATTTTTTACGGATGTTACCAGTGCTTCTTTTTGTTGAAACACTCATAAATTTTTTACCGATGTTACCAGTGCACATTGCACATTGGTATAGTTAGGTTAGACATCACAAGCTAAATGATAGATGATAGAATAGTGGTGTTACACACCTTTTATCACATGCTAAATGATAGAATAGTGGTGTTACACACCGTTTATGGCATTTAATTCTTTACAATGTCAGAGATGCGTATGAGACCGGGAAAGCTAGGATCCAAATTTGCTTTAGTATCCTTCGCAGGGGCTGGTTCGCGCTTCTGGCACTAACTCTCTTTTCAATTTTCAATTCCTCCTAGCGATTCTGGAACTAACCCTGGTCTTCGTTCACGAATAGTAGGAGCGTATGAGCATAGAGGATTTTCGATGACATTAAATTTGGTTTCAGGGTTCTAACTACCTATTGCCATCTCATCTCCATGATGCAAAGGGATTGGCGGGGACCATGTGACTAATAATTCCCGTGCCTCTTTTTCGCTGTGAAAATAGTTGAGAGCACAATATTTGGGAAATCGATTGAATTTGTAATCCTTAAACCAACCATTCACGCTCGGGTTTGAGCCTGGAAGATCATCACCGTGGTTGCTCGGTGTGAGCCTCGAAGATCATCACCATGGTTGTTGGGTGTGAGACGGGATGATGTGTGAGGCTATTAATGTTATTGACATTTATTTTTTTAATGAAAACTAATTCTCTGAATTTTAATTGACATATAGTTTCTTCAATGTCTTGTCTTTCCAACTTCGAAGCGGCTCTATGCCATAGGATTTTCATAGATATTAGAAGATTTATGATATCTCTTTCCAACTTGGAAGTTGCTCAATGCCATACATTTTTAGGATTTTCATAGAGATTTATGTAGTGGAAATGGGAATTTTATAATTTTTTATTTTAAAAATGTAATAAAAAATGTATGAAAATTTTCATAGAGATTTATGTAGTGGAAATGGGGAATTTCATAATTTTTCATTTTAAAAATTAATAAAAAAAATGTATGATTTGTATAAAAAAATATAAAATTGATATTTATTTAAATTAAAATTAAATATTTAATAAGTAAAATTTAATTATTATAAAGAAAAATATTAAAATAATAAAAACTATATTATTTAATTTATATTATTAAATATAAATTATAATTTATATCATTTAAAAATTATAAAAGCTAAGTTGTTTTATGTTGGTTTTAATAATAGAAAAAAACATTATCAACTTTGGAAAATAATTTTTACATATAGCTCATTTTTTATTATAATATATAACGACTTATTTATTATAAAAAAAATTAAGTTAATTTATTTTATTTATTTAAATTAATATTAATATTATATATATTTATTAAATTTCATTTAAATTATTAATATAATATATTTCTTGTATATTAAAAATTAAAAAAAAATTACTGTGTTACTTCATTTGTATTTTGAGAAGTGTGCTTATTGGTAATGGATAAAGAAGATTAACATTAAGTTTTTTATGTTATTAAAAAGTAATATCTCACAATATTTTAATTTGCAAAAGGTTGTGATGATTTTGTTGTGATCACATTTTAAATCGATTTGAATAAATTTAATATAAAGAAAGTAAAAATTAAATCGATTTTGAATAATTTATATAAAGAAAGTAATGATATAATAGATTACGCGGTGGTGTGTACAGTGTTTTGTATTCCTAATTTTAAATAATTATCTTATGATATTATTTTATTTTTATATTTATATAATTTATATAAAAAAAGTAATGATATAATATATTAAGTGGTGTATAGCGTTTTTGTATTCATAATTTTAAATAATTATCTTACAATATTATTTATTTTTATATTTATAATTAGTACAAATAAAGTAATGATATAATATATTAGGTGGTGTATAGTGTTTTTGTATTCATAATTTTAAATAATTATTTTACAATATTACTTTATTTTTATATTTATAATTAGTACAAATAAAGTATATGCTTATTGTTAAATAATTTTGATGTTAATGATTTTGTAATTAGTATAAATAAAATATTATTGTTTTTATAATTAATATAAATAAAATATTTCAATAAACAAACTAATTTATAAAGTTGAAAATTTAAATTTAAAATCAATTTTAAA
>APFE030167168.1:0-32099 GCA_000404065.3 Pinus taeda | reverse complement strand
TGTAATTACACAATTATGTTCACTAGAGGTTCCCACATTAAAATCATCTATTTCTCTATATCTCTAAAAAGTCTTGGATAATCATTCCAAGGTATTTGAGACTCCAAAAGGCCTCCCACCTATTCATGATCATGATGATACTATTTATTTGACTCCAGGAAGTGTTCCTCCCAACATCATGCCTTATAGATATCTCTATGCAAAAAAGAGTGAAATTGAATGCATGGTTGTAGAAATGCTAGAGGCTGGTATAATTCAACCTAGTCAAAGTTATTTCTCTTATCTACTAGTATTGGTGCACTAGAAGGATGGATCATGGCGCATGTGTTCAGATTATAGGGAGCTCAAAAAGATCACTATTAAATATAAATTTCCCATTCCTGTCATTGATGAATTATTGGATGAATTACATGGAGTAATTTACTTCACCAAGTTGGATCTTCATTCATGATATCATAAAATCAGGATGAAGACTGAAGACATTCCCAAAAAAACATTTAGAACCTATGAGGGTCATTATGAATTTTTAGTCATTCCTTTTGGCCTTACCAATGCACCTTCTACATTTCAAGGTTTGATGAATTCCATTTTCAAACCCCCTTAAAATGATTTATGTTAGTATTTTTTGATGGTATACTAATGTACGACAAGTCTTGGAAGGATCATGTTCAACATGTTGACAGGGTGCTCAAACTATTGGAGGAGAAACAATTATATGTAAAAACCTCCAAATGTTTATTTGGAGTACATGAGGTGGAATATCTGGGTCATATTATATCTCGTGAAGGTGTTAATGTTGACCCTAGAAATATTAAAGTCATTAAGAAATGGAAAATCCCCACATCCGTAAAGAATCTGCGAGGATTTCTCAGGTTGACAGGGTATTATCACAAGTTTGTTAAGAATTATGGGAGAATAACAGCACCTTTAACAACATTATTGAAGAAATATGCATTTTCTTGGACTCCAGAATCAACTAAGGCCTCTGAATATCTTAAAGAGTGCCAAGCATCGGTCTTAGCTATGCCAGACTTCACAAAATCCTTTATTGTGGAATGTGATGCCTTAGGAAATGAAATTGGTGTTATTTTAATGCAAGAAGGAAGACCCATTGAGTTTTAATATCCAATCAAAGGAAAGTATTTACACAAATCTATTTATGAGAAGGAAATGTTGGAAATACTACATGCACTTAAGAAATGAGGACCTTACCTAATGGGAAGGAAGTTTAAGGTAAAAGAAGATCATGATAGTCTTAAATACTTTTAGAACAAATATTATCTTAGAAGAGCAACACAAATGGGTGACAAAGATTTGGGTTATGACCTTGAAATCATCTACAGAAAAGGTAAGAAAAATGTTGTTGCAGAGGCACTCTCAAGAAAGGATGAGGATGTGGAAGCATTCATTTGTGCCATTTATATTATCCAACAATATTAGATAACCAAAGCAAGGGATGATGGAAGAATGACGAAGAAGTGTGGGCACTCATTCAAAAGTTGCAGCAAGATCCCAGTACATCTGATACATTTAGCTAGAAAAATGATTCAATATGGTACAAAGATCGCTTATACCTTTGTAGGAATTCCCATATCAAACAAAATGTTCTTTTGGAATTGCACACCTCTCCCTTAGGAGGGTACTCAGGATTTTTAAAAACTTACCACAGGTTTAAGAAGGAATTTTTTTGGTTGGACATAACAAAGCCATAGCTAGAGCACATTACAAATCCATGCTTATAACAAACATATAACCATAATATTAAAAATGGAAGAAAAACCATCAAATCACTATAATAACAAGTGCCAGTGCTCATAGATGACAATAGGTAAATAACTCTTATTAACTGATGAAAACTCCAACCAAGTTAGGGACTTCCACGTACCACCCGACCATAGATTTGGTTGAACCAAATATTTCTTTGAGCAATCACCCTCTTTCCATATTCTAAGCATGAGTGTGGGATCTCAAGACATAAACAACTAGGGCTTCCGAGAGATTAAATGACCTCCACCACTAGGCTAACACGGTCTTGCCAAAACCAGTTAAGAGATCAAAAAGCCCAAACAAGATTGGATGCCCCATAATTTATTCACCATTACCTTGAGGAATTTACTTGTATCTACCCACCTGTTCAGGGATTCATGAAGATTAAACCACCTCCACCCCCAACCCTTGGAAATTTTCATGAGACCACCTTACCTGGTTCCAAAACCTTCCAACAATCCAAAGCTCAACCAAGAATGAATCCCATCAAACCATAGCTATCCAAGAAATGGAAAGAAAAGGCTAAAACCACTGTGAAACTAGGAAAATCCCATGCCAATGACATCAAATGTTCCAAATAACCGAATGCATGTACTAGGCATTCACACCTCAGCTAGGAAATCACACATGTAAATTGTTACCTACAAAAAATGCTTATTGAAACTGCTAATCCAACCTTCTCCATGCTTTCCTTGCTTTTACTTTTCCTTCCTTTTCTTTACTTGTCTTTCCTTTGCTACACTTGCTCCAAACTGGGAAAAAGTTATCAAGTGCTTCTTAGGTGCCTTTTTATCATTGATTTTTTTATTTTCTTTATTTTCCTTCAATTTCCTTCTCATGCAAATCTGTGTCTCTTCACTTCCCTTTTCTCCTATTTTCCTTTATTTCTCATAAGAAAATGCCAATTAATGCCTATTTTCCTTTGGAAATTCCTTTTTCAATTTCTTAGCCATTAATAAACCAAAAGTGACCCCAAATGTGATGTTTTCCCTCCCTTTCAACTTGGAATATGTGCACCCTGACCTTGGTCTTATTTTTAGTTACATAAAAAATCATCCTAGGGCTATTACAAACCCCTCCCCCTTGGGGGAACAATGTCCTTGGTGTTCTATAACACCTATGACCAAAAAACTACTGAAAACCAAAGACATATTGTCTATGGAGCTTTATAAGACAACTCGTTACAACATTTACAATGACCACTACTAAAAAAATAGCAAACATACTATTACTAGAGATTTATAACACAACTCATTATGACATTTACAGTAAAAAACCACCTATACTTATGCACATTTGCTTCAACCAATAAATAAACATATTTTTCATGGAGCTTTCTCAGTCTAGCTCGATACAATATTCACAATAAAATACACATATATACATATGCACATTTTCTCTAACCAACAAATAAAAGGATACGATGTCTGCATTTATAACAAGGAAATCTAGAGGTTCAATGCTCCACCCTCAAAATAATATTAAGATTCACCTCCTTCCCAAGAAGTCCAAAATCTATTGTTACAACCAAACCTACATCCAATGTCCAACACTATGATCCTTGCACTACATGTTCCCTCAATGAACAACTAATGACTCATTGTTCCTTCGCACACTCCCAATGTGTGTGCCATTCCATTTGGTAATGCTAATGACCAAACCAAATGTATTCCCTGATCTTCCCTTCTCTTCTACATAGTCCCTTGAGAAATATGATGACCCCCTTCCATGCATTCACTCATCTTCCAAGTTCCCTAACATCCCCTTCCCAGGTGATTCATTCCTTAGCAAGGTTTCCTCACATTGGAAGGTCTAAAAACCAAGGCATATCCCTATATCAAAACCATCATACTGGTCATAGCATGCTCATGGAAATCAATGGCCCTACTCCTAAAGTGTTGTACCAACATACTATTGCATGTTCTAATTCCTTTTACTGCTACTGTTAATTTCTTGCAGTTAGTTTCAACCACCCAAACTGGGCATTTCAATACTTTCTTGTACCAAGAACACAATTTCCATTAGACTAAAAATGAATTGAAATAAATTTCAATCATACCTCATTGGTATCTTGTTAATAAGGTACGCCCACAATTCTATTTACTTCCTGTCACAAAAAGTCAACTAGCTATTTGAGCAGATCACGAGGTATAAACCTATCACATTCGGCTAGCTCAAAATGAAACTATCATAAATAAGAATCATAAATCATATGAAAACATCATAAATCAGAATTATAAATTTATCTTTGAAATGGTTTTTTTCTTCTACCTTTGTTCTTTGTCCTTTCCATACACACATTGAACCAGTTGTGAAACCTGGAAAGAACCCAGTGCGTTCTCTTATCTTTGACCACATACAAACATTGGATCAGTTTCTAAAACCAACAAGAATCCAATGCCTTATATTATCTTCGATCTTGTACACACACTGGATCGGTTTCCAAACTTGACAAGCACCCATTGCCTTCTCTTCTCTTCAAGAAATAAGGGAATTTGGAGACTAAACTTCCTCCTCCCTAAATATCAACAAGGGAATCCATATATTAAACCACCTCAACCCTCAATATCAACAAGGGCACCCAAATACTAAACCGCCTTAACCCTCTATCAACAAGGGAATCTAGAGACTAAAATTCCTCAACCATCAATATCAACAATAATGGCTCAGACAATCCCATACCTGCTTGTCCCATCACATTATACGACATATCCACATACACAATGTAAAATACAACACATACACCTACACCCGATGTAGAACACCACACATATACCTAGACTTGTTTTACAGCAAAATACATATACATACACATAATAAAACACAACGATACACATGCCATGACACAATGGCTACAAAATACACATAACACAGTACCACATATACACAAGAAAACATTTAGAACATGTACATAGTACCACATGTTCAACAATACCACATGTACAACATGTACACAACACCACATGTAAACAACATCACATATACAACATGTACATAACACAACCTACACAATGTGCACACATCACCACATGCACACAAAACCACATGTAGAACATGTACACATTACCACATGCACACAACACCACATGTACACAACACCACATGCACAATACCACATGTACATGACACCACCTACACAATGTGTAAATAGCACCACATGCACACAACACCACATGTACAACATGTACACAACACCACATGCACTCAACACCATATGTACAACATGTACACAACACCATATGTAAACCATGTACGCAACAAGAATACTACACATCCAGAATCCAAATTTTCTCTACCAAGCAACCTTGCTTCTAGTGTCTTTCCACTATGCATGCTTGTCCTAGCATGATGCAAAACACACTACTTTCATTCCGCTAATGTATCCTTTAGCGTTACCTGCCATAGCATGAACATAGGCATATTATAAACACATAATATTAACTCATATCGGCATGTTACTAACCTCATAAATCTGTTGGGGCTACTCTTCCCACTTTATTCCTCATAAAACGAAGAACCTCTTCAAGGCCATTCACCTTCATAAGCAATTATTCATCCACAAGAATGTCCACTGACAACCCTGTCAGACAATGACATACATACATACATACATACATATAAACAATAGCATAAGACAACCGTGATCCCTGACAAATATATCTTACAATGACATACATACATACATTAATACATAAATATACATCAACATAATCATGATCACAACATAATTACAAGATATCATAAGGTCAAGGTTAAGAGAACTCCCTTTATCCATGCGCAACATGCACAACATTGGGAATAATTGTTCCCAACTTAGCCAAGGCATCTGATACCTCAAATCCATTCACTTTAGCTTTCTTATTATCTTTCTCATGACTGTCCTCCATGATTATCCATTTACACCAATGGACCCAACGAATCCAATTGAATGTCATATTATTGCCTTTAAATGCCCTTACGCATGCACTGAGCTTCATCTTGATCCTACATTACGTGTTGGGTTTCATTTAGCTCTCCCTGAGCTACATTAACTTTCCTCTTCCCAAACCAATTCCCAAGACCCTCAAGACATAAATGACAAGAAAAAGAAGGGAACAGAAAGAAAACCATGAAAAACCAAAATCAATACAACACCACAAACAAAGTGGAATGACCATACACCAAACATAAAAAAAAACTTCAAATCATGTGAAAACAAATCACAAAAGAGTGAAAGCAAAAAAGTAGAAACAAGCAGCATGACTCAACCACATAGCTTCCCAACGCTTCCAAAGGAAATCTCAACTAGAACCTTCTCCAATATTTCATGGCATACTCCTTTTCCATGTGATCCCTTGCATCATACTTCCATAAACACATAATTTTCAATGTATAAATAATTATAACAAAATATCGATTATCGTACCTTGCTATGCAATGTACACTGCCTTGTAACTAAACACATACATATATCATCTCCCAAAGGACTCCAATTCCTTGATGAATCTAGCCATAACTAGAAAACAACTGCTATACTTGCCAAATATATGTTCATGAATATAGCACATATCCACATAATGTCAAACAAAATCAAGGTTAAGAAGACTTACTGTATTCATGCAAATCATTCATTCATTTGGAATTGTTGTTTCCAAACATAGTCAAAGGAATTCTCACCCAATTACTTTCTTTTACCTTTTTCCTTGCTATAATTGAGTCTTATTAGGTGCTATCACATCACCCAACTATTCATTATGTAAAAAAATTAATTGTTACCTTGTCATGTTAATACCAAGCATGTTTCCATGCAATGTTCAAACTTGTCAGCTACATGTTCCAAAGATCAAGACGTTAGGTCTATTAATTTGAAATCATCCTTTACCAAGACTAACAACCATGTCATAATCAACTTACAATAATTAGTCATAATACTACAATTAGCACCTAGTTGCACTCAAGTGTGTATCAACTCAATGTATCTCAGGGGAGGCTATCACATATGGACAATCAGTCTATATTAGTACGACACAATACCATAAGGATATAAAATCATCATGAATATTGTAACCATAACCATATGCACAATCCAATCAAATTAGCACGAGACATATAACATCAATATCTTAAATTAAATGACCATAATAATCATGTGTATGGCTGCAATGCATGTAACAACAATTAACTACCATACATGACTATTTGATGCATGTGCATATCACTGCACTGATTAAATAGTATCTCTCATGCATGAAATCACGACAATAATAGAATGATAGGCATTCATATAACCATAATGCATATAACAACCATTAACCATCATACTTGCATACCAAGCATAAAAACTTGTATTATGATCTACTCTTACCCCGAGGTCTAGTGCTACAACCTTGCTCTGATAATTTACATCTGCTCCTCCATCTCAGCCAACATATAAACATCATAACATATCAACAAAATCATTATGACATAAAATTCATAATCAACACCATGGTCCATGTCTGACCCACTAGGCATGCATAACCATATACATTTAGCCCATCTAGTCCAATTGTTTGAACCATGATTTGATACCACCCTATAAATAGCCCCTATAACATTTACCTAATTTCACTAGCTAGCCAAGGTAAACATGAGATGAAGAGTTATTATGACATGAACCGACCTCCAAGCTTTAGTTATGGAAGTGGGGACGGTTACCCACCATTTTATGGGTAACATCCCTAGGAGAATTTATTTATTTATTATATATATATATATATATATATATATATATAATATATATATATATTATATTATATATATATATATTATTATTCGAAGATGGTCCTCAACCAGCAACCAACAACCCTTTGTAGCAACCATCTAGCTCATTATGCCATTTATTCAGCACTTGAGCTAGCCATGTGGTCCCTTGCCCATTTTCCCTGATCGTATGTTTGAAAGTGGTCCTCTCGAACCTAAAAGTATGCCTTGTCATTTGGAAATTGAGTATTGTAGTTTGCTTATCACGGACACTTCTGGCATGGATTAATTGGGGGATTCAACATAAAGAATGGGCTCGGTCTATGCTCTTGTCCGTGAGACCTTTTAGGCATTAACCTTGGGTTCTAGTCTAGTGCGATCTCTTTTACTAACCATTTGGCCCTCAGGATGGTATTTAAGGGGAAACCCTAATTTTGGTCGTGTGGTCCCACTCCCATATATGCTATATTACGTTATTTCCATTCATTAATACCCATTCATAATTTCTGCTACCTAGGTCCACATTCCTCCACTGGGTCTAGGGTTAGTAAGCCCCTTCCCCCTTCCCACACCTTGGTTCATTACTTGGAATGAAGCCCAAATGTTGATGCAGCTAAAAAGAAAAGTAAAACCATACATGTCCACATTCAATAGGGAAATGTATGACAAAATGCAAAAGATGGCCGGGAAAAACATGTTTAGCCATGGGAAAAAGCCAATGCATGATCTCTACCCCATCATCATGGCCATCACCCTGGTTCCTAGAGGTTCTATGACCATCCGTCATCATATAAGAACCCATTGTTGTCCCAACCCCTGGTGGGAAATGAACCACCCCACCTTAAAAGGGGGTATTCATTGCTATATCTTATACATCATGCTCTCCCCCCTTGATCCCTAATCAATTAATTAAAGAAAATCATAAAAAGTAAAAATACATATAAAGAAGGGCAGAAAAATCAAGGCCACGACACTTCATGTACAACAATTTCTCTCTCCTATGCATTATAAACCCAAGTGTGGGCTTCCCTCTTATTATCTACAATTGTACCCCAACATGTTACCCAGGGCTACCCCTTTTCATCCCTTACATCATTCACCTATCTATCACATGCCACCACCTTTTGAAGGATGAACTATGACTATATCATCCCCTTTATAAGTAGAAACCACCTAATAGGATTATTGGTTAACCCTATTTGGAGTTTAGGAGACATTAACACATCCTGAAGCCCATTATGGAAGGGTAGGACAATATGAAGTCTACACTTATGGTCCAGGATTAGGTAAGCTCATTTACTTGATTTCTCTAATTACTTGTTGTATTGGAAGTCTAGTGGACGCATTGGATCTTATGAAGGATTACATATGGTTTCCATGTGGGGTTTGGTGTCCCTATACGGGGTCCTAATTCTCAATAGCACTGCATTGGCACATGTAGGGTGAGCATTGAGAACGATGGGCCTCCATAGTAGCAGATTTCACTCCATGGATCCCTACATCCATTCATATATTTCTTGTGGTTCACTTATTGGATGCGTAGCATGCACCTGATCCATCATGCCAAGCCTACCCTAGATCTACACCATACATTTTTCAGATGATCCAGGACTTCCATGATGATGTGGCATCATTTACATCATTAGCCTAGCCCTTTCATATGATCTACATGAATCTTCGATTTGTTTGGAGACCCATGAGGACACTTGTGTGCCCCCACATGTCATTTGGAGCACCACATGTTATTACAAGGGGACAACCCCTTGTCTATTGCTTTTGAGGGTCCTATTCTTAATTGTGGCACCCATAGACCTCATTAGGCCTCTTAGAGGTCCCTACGACATACATAGATTATTATTTGACCTCTTGAGAGGCTTAGTTTTTCATTTATGATCTAGTTTGGTGAGATTGTCACCAAAAGTTGAATTATTAGAACATTATTTTATTTTTGGGGCTTATGTAGGCCAAGGAGGCTAATTCGTAATCTTAATTTGTGTATAAATACAAGTGATATGAGCTCATTTTCTCATCATCACTTCGGTTTGGATCTCTTATCTCTCTTGAGATTTTCACACTTTTTCTAGTGGATGAATTGAAGCCTTATGGATGAGTTTTGATGGGTCATTATATCTATTGGGAAGAACCACGAAAAGTTATGTAATATCGTGTTAGGATTTATGTAGCAGTGGATCTTGATAAGGGACTCTCAACAAGAATAATATCTAGCTATATAATTGGACTTGTTATCAAGAAGTGGATTATGATCAACTACCATTTAAATGTAAGAACTTTCATGAATATGGACATTTTTCCTAAACATGCGCAAAAGAAAAATAAATCTATAAAAGTAATGAGGAAGGAGAAAAATGACAACAAGAAAAAAGAAGAAAGGGTTCCCCCCAACAAAATATAAGGATATAGGTTGGAAATGGATTAGGACCTAAAGGCCCTGCCTCTACAAAAAATCAGTTACCAAAGGTGAATAATTCTCCTCTAGCAAGAACAAATATTTGGCAGAGAACAAATTTGATACCCTCAATCACATAGACGAAGAAGGGGAAATCCCTGATCCACTTCACCAAGAGATCCAGTAGTCAAATTCCAATGCGTGGGTTATGAGGGTCAAAATGACACGCTTTCCCTCGAACTCCCAATGGTTTACGTTTTCAAGAACTATATGACATGTTTCCTCTCAATAACCATAGTATTTGTTGTCACTTCCACACCAATTAGTCCTCTACACTCAACTAAGTAGGGTAGCTATCATATTGACTTTATATTTTGTTGTTTCTTCATTATATACCCGAAAGGGTTTGCAACCTGTCTGAGGTAAAATCTCCTATTTTTCCGTTTGTCTCACTCTATCTTTTGCAAATTGACTGGGGGCTTGTAATATATTATTTTTCTTAATTTAATTTGTTTACTCTATCTTCTAAGGTGTGTTCGCTTTGTTTCCAAATCAGTGATTCCTTTTCCCACTTGATCCAAATTAGATCATCATAAAATTTCACATCTATTTTGGGGCGTCCTAGCTCGGAAAATTGGAGGAATTACCATGCGTGGCCCATTTTAGTGGAAGGTCTTAATTTGGAAAATGGGCATTGAGAACATTTTGAAGTCGTTGTTTATTTCAACTTAGTTAAAAGTGAACAAAGAATGAATATATTGTCCTCATAAGAAGATGAAACTTCTATGGTATATACATTTTTAGGTATTAGAGAAAGTGGGAGATAAATCCTACATACTCAGTTTATCTCTATACACATGTGTTTATGCAATAGTGAATGTGGAGAATTTGGAACTCTATGATATTTCCATGTCACATCACTAGGAGGACGAGGTCCTACCTACCATATAAGAATCAACACCAAATGCTTGAGTAGAGTCAGAAGAAGATAGTTTTTCACAAGAAGTTTAGAACGGAAAGATAGGGGCAACATGACCTTTGGTAGATTGGGTTGAAAGGACAAATTTTAGGGAAAGAAAAATGACATTTTCGGGAGAAGGTAGAGGAAAATGTTCCTCACCTTATTTAGTAAACATTTTTGGGATCACAAGATTTCCCTCAGTGAGAAGGTATGATTTGGATTGGATCATCATATAGTTTGTCATCTCTCTTGGTAACTTATGGGTGGAAAAGTTGGAGGAATTAGAATGCAAGGAATATTTTAGTGATAAAGGGGTCTGTAAACTTTCATAATAATTTTGAGGAATAAAACTTGTTTTTGGGTGTTGCAACATTCAAAACATGCACCTCCACTATCTTTGTTTATCTACACATCAACACCTTCCCAACGATGTGAACATCAACTTAATCAGAGCTCATGTGTGAAAGTTATGTCTCCTATAATTTAACCACCATGGTACATGTAGATGCCACATAAACCCCCATTTTTTAAGTGTTTATTAAAATAATTTACTGAAGTGTTATAAAACCTAAACCTTGAGCCCTCAGAATTTTAGAACATTTTAATGCCTAAACCCTAAACCCGTAACATTTTATAACATTTTAAAAAGAATTTTGTAACTTGTTTTAAGTGGTTAATAAAAGCATTTACTAAAGTGTTATAAATCGAAAACACTAAACCCTAATCCGTAAACACACACTAAACCCTAATCATTTTATAACATTTTGAAAAACATTTTACATAACTTTTTTCAAGTGTTTATTAAAAATATTTACTAAAGTGTTATAAACCCTAAACCCTAAACCATAAGAATTTTATAACATATTAACAGGTGTTTTTAACTTTTGTTTAAGTGTTTATTAAAAGAATTTATGAAAATATTATAAACGATAAATCCTAAAACCTCAATGCTAAACCCTAAACCCCAAACCCCAAAATGTAAACCCTAAACCCTAGGCATTTTATAACCTTTTAAAAAGTGTTTTGTAACTTTTATTTTATCTTTTATTAAAATAATTTAATAAACTATTATAAACCCTAAGCCCTACACCCTAAACCGTAAACCCTCAGCGTTTTATAGTATTTTAAAAAGAATTTGTAATTTTCTTTGAAGTGTTTATTAAAATCACTCACTAAAGTGCTATAAACCCTATACCCTAAACCCCAAATGCTAAGCCATAAATCCTAAACCTGAATCTTTTTAAAAACATTTTAAAAAGCGTTATAAACCATAAACCCCAAACCCCAAACCCTAAGGCCTAAGGATTATATAAAATTTTAAAAAACGTTTTGTAACTTTTATTTAAGTCATTATTAAAACCATTTACTAACATTCTATAAACCCTAAACCCTAAAACCTCAACCCCAAACCTTAAACCCTAATCCCTAAACCATAAACCCTAACCATTTTACAACATTTTAAAAATTGTTTTGTAACATTTGTTTAAGTGTTTATTAAATAATTTGTTAAATAATTATAAAGCATAATATATAGACCCTAAACCCCACACCCCCCAACCCTAAACCCTAAGAATTTTGTAACATTATAAACCCACAAGCGTTCTTCAATTTTTTTAAAGTGTTTATTAAAAGAATTTACTAAAGTTTTATAAAACCTAAACACTAAGCATTTTATTACATTTTAACAGGAATTTTGTAACTTTTTAAAACCCTAAACCCTATAGCCTAAGAATTTTATAACATTTTAAACACGAAACCCTAAGAATTTTATAACATTTAGTAATTCTTTTGTAACTTTTTTTAGTGTTTATTGAAATCATTTATAAAGTGATGTAAACCCTAAAACCTAACAATTCTATAAAATTTTAACAAGCATTAGGTAACTTTTATTAAAGTGTTTATTAAAAAATTTACTAAATTGTCCCTAAACCCTAAACCCTAAGAATTTTATAACATTTTGACAAGTCTTTTGTAATTTTTTCTTATTAAAGAATTCACTATATTATTATAAACTGTAAACCCTAATCCCTAAACCCTAAGCATTTTATAAAATTTTAAACCCTAAACCCCAAACTCTAAACTCCGAACCCTAAACCGTATACCTATACACTAAACCCTAAATCTTAAGCATTTCATAACATTTTAAAAAGTGTTTTGTAACTTTTATTAAGTGTTTATTAAAGGCATTTATTGAAGTGTTATAAATCCTGAACCATAAATGCTAAGAATTTTATAACATTTTAAAAAGCATTTTGTAAATTTTTTTAAGTGTTTATTAAAAGAATTTACATAGCGTTATAAACACTAAACACTAAACCCTAAACCCTAAGTATTTTATAACATTTTAACAAGTGTTTTGTAACATTTTTTTTAAGTTCCTTTTAAAAGGATTTACTAAAGTGGTATAAATCCCAAACCCTAAACCCTAAACCCTAACCCTAAACCTTAAGCATTTTATAACATTTCAAAAAGCCTTTTGTGACTTTTTTTGAGTGTTTCTCTAAAGTATTTACTAAAGTGTTTTAAACCCTAATTATTTTATAGCATTTTAGCAAGCGTTTTGTAACATTTACTTAAATGTTTATTAAAATAATTTACTGAAGTGTTATAAACCTCTAAACCCTAAGCCCTAAATGCTTAACCATAAACCCTTAAACCCCCAACCCTAAACCCTCAACACTAAGAATTTTATAACCTTTTAAAAAGTGTTTTGTAACTTTTATGTAAGTGTTTATTAAAAGAATTTAATAAAGTGTTACAAACCCTAAACCCTAAAACCTAAAATCTTGACCCTAAACCCTAAATCCTATGTATTTTATAACATTTTAAAGAGTTTGTTGTAACTTTTATCTATGTTTTTATTAAAAAAATTTACTAAAGTGTTATAATCCCTAAATGGTAAACCAAAAACCCTAAGCATTTCATAACATGTTAAAATTTGTTTGTAACTTCATTTATGTGTTTATTAAAAGAATTTTCTAAACTGTTATAAACCCTAAAACCTAAACCCTGTCCATTTTAAAACATTTTAAAAAGTGTTTTGTAACTTTTATTTAAGTGTTTATTAAACTAATTTATGAAAGTCTTATAAAACCTAACCGCTAAACCACAAACCTAAACCCTAAACCCTAAAACCGAAGCATTTTATAACATTTTAAAATGTGTTTTGTGACTTTTATTTAAGTGTTTATTAATGGAATTTACTAAAGTGTGATAAACCCTACACATGAAACCCTAAATCCAAAACCCGAAACCCTAATCAGAAAAGCCTTTACTAAAGTGTTATAAACCCCAAACATAAACCCTAAACCCTAAGCATTATATAACATTTTAACAAGAATTTTGTAAATTTTTTTAAAGTTTTTGTTAAAAGTATTTACTAAACAGTCCTAAGCCCTAAACCCTAAGCATTTTATAAACCATAAACCCTAAAACCTAAAATCTAAACCCTAATCCTTTTATAAAAATTTTAAAACCTAAAACCTAAACCTTAAACCCTAAACCCTGAACATTTTATAACATTTTAAAAATTGTTTTGTAACTTTTTTCCTAGTGTTTATTAAAAGCATTTACTGAAGTTTTTTAAGCCCTAGACCCTAAACCTTAAGCATTTTATAACATTTTAGCAAGTGTTTTGTAACTTTTTTTTTGTTTTTATTAAAAGCATTTACTAACATCTTATAAACCCTAAACACTCAACTCTAAACCCTAATAATTTTATTACATTTTAAACCCTAAACCCTAAAGCATGACCATTTTATAACATTTTAAAAAGTGTTTTGTAACTTTTTTTCAAGTGTTTATTAAAAGCATTTACATAAGTGTTTTAAACCCTTGACCCTAAACCCTAAACCCTCAAACCCCAAAACTAAGCATTTTATCACATTTTAAAAAATATTTTGTAGGTTTTTTCAAGTGTTTATTAAAACATTTACTAAAGTCTTATAAAAAATAAACATTAAATCCTCTGCATTTTTTAAAATTTTAAACCCTAAGCCCTAAGCATTTATTGAAATTTTAACAAGATTTTTGTATTTTTTTTTTAAACTTTTATTAAAAGAATTTACTAAAGTGTTATAAATCCTAAACACTAAACCATAAGCATTTTATAGCATTTAAAACCCCAAACCTGAAACCCTAAACTATAAAACTAGGTATTTTATAACATTTTACCAAGTGTTTTGTTACATTTTTTAAAGTTTTTATTAAAAGAATTTACTCATGTTTGATAAACCCTAAATACTAAACCCTAAATGTTTTATAACATTTTAATAAGCGCTCTTTGTAACTTTTTTAAAGTTCTTATTAAAAGACTTTTACTAAAGTGTTATAAATCTCAAACACAAAGGCCTAACCCTAAATCCTAACCCTAAACGCTAAGAATTTTATAACATTTTAAAAAGCATTTTTGTAACTTTTTTAAAGTGTTTATTAAAATCATTTACTAAAGTGTTATAAACCCTAAACCCTAAAATCTAAGAAGTTTAAAACATTTTACCAAGAATTTTGTAGCTTTTACTTAAGTGTTTATTAAAAGAATTTATTAAAGTGTTATAAAACCAAAACCCCTTAAAACCTAAATGCAAAAACCTAAAACCCAAACCCCAAAACCCAAAACCAAAACCCTAAGCATTTTATAACCTTTTGTTTTGTATATTTTATTTAAATGTTTATTAAAAGAATTTACTATATTTTTATAAACTATAAACCGTAAAGCCTAAAACCTAAAGCCTAAACCCCAAAACCTAAACCCTAAAACTTAAACATTTTATAATGTTTTAAAAAGTGTTTTGCAACTTTTTTAAAGTGTTCATTAAAAGCACTTACTAAAGTGTTAGAAACCCTAAACCCTAACCCTAAACCATAAACCATAAAACACAAACACTAAATTATAAACCATAAACCATAAAGCCCAAACCCTAAACCTAAACCGTAAGTATTTTATAACATTTCACAAACTATTTTATAGCTTTTATTTAAGTGCTTATTAAAAGAATTTATTAAAGCGTTATAAACCCTAAACCGTAAACCCCAAACACTAAATCGTGAATCTTTTACACTAAACCATAAATCATAAGCATTTTATAACATTTCGAAGCCCAAACCCTAAACCCTAACCATTTTATAACATTTTAATAAGTGTTTCGTAACCTTTTGTTTTTAATTCCTGTTAAAAGCATTAACTAAAGTGTTATAAATCCGAAAAAGTAAACCCTAAACCCTAAGCATTTTATAACATTTTGAAAACGTTTTGTAACTTTTTTTAAGTGTTTATTGAAAAGATTTAATAAAGTGTTATAAACTCTAAACCTAAAATCTAAACCTTAAGCCCCAAATCCTAAACCCTAAACCCTAAAATTTTTATAACATTTTAAGAAGTGTTTTGTAGCTTTTTTTAAGTGTTCACTAAAAGCACTTACTAAAGTGTTATAAAACCTAAACATAAACCATAAATCGTAAACCATAAAACCCAAACCCTGAACCCTAAGTATTTTATAACATTTAAAGTGTTCTCTAACTTTTATTTAAGTGTTTATTTAAAGAATTTACTAAAGTGTTATAAAACCTAGAGCTTAAACCCTAAACCCTATACACTAAACCATAAACCCTAAGCATTATATAGGATTTAAAAAATTGTTTTGTAAATTTTATTTCAATTATTATTTAAAGCATTATAAACCTTAAACCCTAAAACCTACACCCTAAAAACTAAACCCAAAACCCAAAACCCTAAGCCCTAAGTATTTCATAACAATTTTGAAATTGTTTTTTAACATTTATTAAAGTGTTTATAAAAAACATTTACTTAATTGTTATAAACCCTAAGCCCTAAATCCTCAACCCCAAACCTGAAGCCCTAAACCATAAACCGTAAGCATTTTATACTAGTTTAAAAATCCTTTTTTTATTTTTATTTAAGTGTTTATTAAAAGAATTTACTAAAGTGTTATACACCCTAAACCCTAAACCAAAAGAAATTTACAACATTTTAAAAAGCATTTCGTAACTTTTATTTAAAGATTGATTAACAGAATTTACTAAAGTGTTATAAAATTTAAACCCTAAACCCTAAACCCTAAGCATTTTACAACATTTTAAAAAGAATTATGTAAATTTTGTTTAAGTTTTTACTAAAATAATTTACTAAAGTAATATAAACCCTAAACCCCAAAGCCTAAACCCTACACACTAAACTGTAAATGCTAGGAATTTTATAACATTTTAAAAATTGTTACGTATCTTTTATTTGAGTGTTTATTAAAATAATTTACTAAAGTGTTATAAACCTTAAAACATAAACCCTAAATCACAAACCCGTAACACCAAACCCTAGATACTAAAGTCCAAAGCATAAACCCTAAACGTTTTATAACATTTTAAAAATCATTTTGTAACTTTTATTTAAGTGTTTATTAAAAGAATTTACTAAAGTGTTATAAAAGCTAAGACCTAAACACTAAATCCCAAAACCCAAACCTCAAACCACAAATCCTAAACCCTAAACCTTAATCTCTAAATCCTAAACCCTAAACCCTAAACCCTAAGCATTTTATAACATTTTAAAAAACATTTGAAACTTTTATTTAATTGTTTATTAAAAGAATTTACTAAAGTCTTATAAACCCTAAACCCTAAACCTTAAAATCTAAAACCTAAAACCCAAACCCTAAACACTAAAACCTAAAACCAAAGCATTTTATAACATTTCAAATAGTGTTTTGTAGTTTTTATTTAATTGTTTATTAATAGAATTTGCCAACATGTTATAAACCCTAAACCCTAACCCCTAAACTCTAAACCCCAAACCCTCAACCCTAAACTATAAACTGGAAGCCCTAAACCGTAAATGTAAACTCTAAACCCTAAACCTTAAACCCTAATAGCTAAACCCTAAACCCTAATATTTTTATAACATTTTTAAAATCATTTTGTAACATTCTTAAACCTTGCAATCCTTGTAGTTCTTTTATAGTATTTGTGTAGTCATATTTCTAACCCACCCAATTGCAAGATTTCTATCAAAAGGTGGGGGGGAGGGGTGTGTAGATTGACTGTGCCTAATGATTAAGAACATGTGCTTCTTCATCTGGGGCCACATGTTCAAATCTAGAGGGGGGGTATGTACACCACAATAGATTTTAGCAATGAAATCGCTATGTGAAGACAAACCCTTTGTCACACAAACAAGGTGATGTTACACATCAATTTGGTGTCCAGGCTTGACCATGACCTTAAAATTAGATTATCTTTATTATTTATCTAGCCCCTCCTGAAAATACATTGTCATATTTCATATTATTATCAATATATATAATCTATATTTACATTAAAGTCTTACAAACTTTATTCCACAATGTAATGAATTACCTTCAAATATTGAATTTCGCTACCTATATTTTATAGTTATGTAATTTAGTCAAGGAAATATTGAAATTGTTATATATAACCATCACACTTACTATGAAGGATGCCATGCACAAGAATGTGGGGAAGTGTGACACCCTCCTCCCATATCTACCCAAGTAATCGACCAATCGGGGTAAATATGCGACGAGAGGCCACTATGATATGATTTGACCTCGTAAGTCATGCCAAGGATGTGGAACCAACAAAAACACATCATACATAAATCCAACATCAGCATTAGGACCTTTAGGAACCAACCCAACCTTTTTGCCTACCAGCACCTTGGTCCCACTGAAATTTTGGACTACTTGACATATGTACACTCTCATGCTATAGGCATGCTAGAGTCCAAGGACCTCTGGAAGCTCTCACAGGGACTATTTTTTTTAGTGTTTTGCAAGCATCCCCTATATCTAAGCCACTTTTTCAAGCCCATCGCCCAAGTCACTGCACAAATTTGAATCACATCTTTAGAACAATAAAAGAACAAGGAAATGACAATATAAATGCAATCAATTCAATAAGACCTTGACTAGACCCCTATTAACCATGAAAAGAATTATGTTAAACATATCATGAATATGTAGTCTACATGTGTAAATAACATATCTGAGCATAAGGGTCTCATACTTAGGTGAGAATCGCTAAGAGACATTGATGCCTCAACATGTTAACTTCCATTGTTAACATGTTGAAAAGTGATTAAGGTTTTCCCCTTTTCCCTTCTCTACTAGACTGAAAAAATGCTAACACACAAGAACACTTACACCAAGTTGAGGAGTTTAGTTACCAGCATAGGCACGGATCTAATAGGTTCCCTCAAGGTTCTCTTGTTGGATGAATCATATTTTCCATATTGCCTTAGCTCAACCTATGAAATTTCCCCAGAGAAACAAGGTGACTTAATATTAATAGGTCAATTTATTCATGAAAAGGTTTGGTTGAATTAATATTTTCTTATATAATAATGTAGTGATTGATTCCTGTTCATTTGTTTGAAATGTTATATTTTAAAATGGTTAAATATATTTATTTTTATATGTGTTATGATAAGTTGCATTAACAATTTAAAAAGCTCCTTTCTTTGAGATCATAATCTCTACTAACAGGTTAAACCACGTGAAGGTGGAAACTTAAATGCCCCAAAAACTTTGCATTGTTGATATGTGCTATTTTACATATCGACATGGAGAGATGATTTAATATATTGATTTAGTATGTTAAACGATTAAAGATGTTAATGGATATTTTTTTTAACATATTAATTTATCAACATTACTAAAAATAAATTATGATTTTTTTTGCATTAATCACATTATTATTTGTGTGGTAGTAATATTTATTAAAAATAGTTATTATATTGATTTAATATGTTAAATGATTAATGATGTTAATGGATATTTTTGAAAAGCATATTAATTTATTAATGTTAATGAAAATAAATTATGATAAAATTTTGCATTAGTCACATTATTATTGATGTGCTAGTAATATTTATTAAATAATAGTTACTAATTATGTTTTTTTATTTTTATTTTTTTTAATCTTAAAATGTTATGTGATCAAGAAATTTATGTTTTGCTTCAAATGTTGGAATTAACTTATTAACCTTTAAATGGAAAATTCAAATATAATTAAAAAATAAAAAATAAAAATCTCATTGTAATTAAAACTCAATATAATAAATAAACATTAATATATTATACAATAAAAAGATAAGGCTTAATTAAATCTATATAAAATACACACATTCAAGTTTATAATAAAATTCATGGCTAATACAAATCAAGATAAGAAACACAAGCATTCATTGGAAAAACATTTCGTAAACATGCTTAATCAATTTCAAATAAGCAAAGGTACAATATACAATTTCAAATGCAATGGAATATAAAATTGAAACACTTAGATTCACAAACATTGAGAAAGGTGCCTACACATACAAACATTTGACAAAAGCATATTCTCACATGTATATGCAATTCCAAACAACACCTAGAATACAAATTCAAATAAGCAAATATACAATTTTCAATTTTTAAATATCAAACAAAAAATACAAATTCAGATAGAAAAACACATAATATACAATTCCAAATAAGGAAACACACATTATACAATTTCATGTCAAGACAAAAACAAACACTCAAACATGCCATTACACCATTAAATAAGCAAACCCAAAATATAAAACCTACTACACAATATTTACGCTATAAAACTAATTGTGATCACAATTCTATACAACGAACACACTATCACCATTTCAAGTCACCTCCAATACAAATATTCATAAATAAGCATTCACTCACATACACACACACACACACACAAATGCGCACACACACACACACACCACACACAACACACACACACACACACCACATCACAATCATATATATATAATTTCAAATAAAGAAACATACAAAGTACAAGTTAAGATAAACAAACATACAATATACAAATTCAACTAAACACACAACATAGAATTTGAAGTCAATAAAAGTAAAGACTAAAATAACCTTATGCTACTTTAAAGAAAAGCAAAGTCATAATATACATTTTAAAATTTACATTATACATACCCTTGATCGGGGTGGAAACGACGGGGCGGAGGTTGAGTAATAAGGCGAGGACGAAAGGCCATGATGAGCCTTGTGGCATACGGATAATCATGACGGCAAACAAGAAGATCTGCAGAGGGGATATCATTTCAAGGAGTAGCAGAGGCGGAGTTATGGGAGCCAGAAGTGGAGGTAGCTATTCCCCGGTGATGGGACTTGGGTATGAAGACACAGAGGTAGGATAGGGAGGAGTGGAGGATCATGAAAATTGCACGTGGCAGAAGAACATGGGGAAGAGGAATGAGGATGGGCGGCAAGGTAATCACTATGAAGAAGGAAGGAGATGCGGGGGAAGTGCAATAGTAAGTGCAGGCCGTGGGAGAGCAGAAAGAAACAACACAGGGATGACCATAGCCAAGGGTATATTAGGAAGGAGAAGGTCGATAGTGAGCCTACCTACGTAGGGAAGAATGAAGAGGGAAGCAACGGAGACGAGCAGGCATGAAAAGGGAATGGGTAAGGCAGGAGACAAGGCTGACTCTGGGGAAGCATGGGAGTAGCAGCAGATAGAAATGGACATGACAAAAGAGGAAGAGGAGATGTATAGCTCAGAGCAGGAGGGTCACGAGCAGAAAAGGAGGATCGTAATGATGAAAGAGAAGAACCAGACAAATAGATATCAGGAAGAATTGGGGAGTAGAGAGATGGCAGCCAAGGGACGAAGGGAGGAAGGGGACTTCGGCGGCCCTTCCGACATTAAGTGTCAGGGAAACAAAGTAAAGGAGGATTACAAAGGGAACAAAGGATGGGGAGGGAATCACAGAGGGAGAGGGTGAGGAAGACCGACTGGAAACCAGGCAAGAATTGAACCGATGCCGCGAGGTAGAAGAAGGGGCAGGAAAACACTGAAACGAGGGGTCCAGCATGCCGAGAGCGTGTACAACAAAAACACCGATGAGGATATTCGAAGAATTATCTAGTGAATGGAGGAAGAGGTTATGCAGAAACAATCAAACCCTGAGATGTATGATTGGGAATACCTGCTGACGGATCCAGGGAATACCAGAGGGAGGATGTCATTGTATAAACATGCACTTCACATATACTGGGATATGAAGAGGCTGCTGGAAAAAGCCATGGAGTAGGTTGCTATGGAGATGGTTGAACTAGCCCAGGGAATTCCTAACCTGAAAAAAGAAATGAAAAACATTTAGGTGATCCTTCTTATGCATGATAATAAGCTAGAAGAGATAAAAGATCAGATAAAGAAGATCGACATAGGAATAAAGGAAGAAGGTGACAAACTGGAATCCATGGCAGACTGCTACCTAGAGATACGTATAAATGTTTATGTTTTGGGTATAGAGAGCCAGTTCTAATTATGTTATAATATATAATGCAGATAGGAGCTAGTAGTAATCTCTTTGACTGTGTAGTTTACTTAGCTTGGACAAGAAGACTTAGCTTTTTTTGTCTATGGATGGCCGTTAAAAACGTTAGGTGGCCAACAAGCTCGGTTTCCCCTTGGGGCAGGTTGAGGCCACCATGTGAATGTACAGGTTTCAACTCGAATTAATAGAATATGAATGGACACATGTTAGCTTACAAAAAAAAATGTCTACATTATACATACACATTCAAATTCATAATTCAATACAACAAAAACATGATTAAAATTTCAAATTACATACAAATATTCATAACTAAAATTCATACAATCATTCATGTATATATGCAATTTCAATAAAATAAACATATAAAATACAAGTTCAAATAAGAAAACACACAATATACATACAAAAGCAAATAATCATTATCAAAACTGCTCATACATAAGCAATTTCGAACAAGCAAACACACAATTCAAATAAACAAACCGTCAAAACCACTCAGATATATATATGCAATTCAACTAAACACAAGTTTACACAATTTCAAATGAACAGACAAAGATGGCACACAATTTGAATTCAAAATATCGAAACAAATACACATTTTGAAAGCCACAACCATATATATAAAAATTCAAATATCTAAATATGTATAATACCATTCAGAATTTAAACCAAGTATATGTAAGAAGCTAAATTATATGTGTATACTCTTATCTAATATTAATAATAAGTAATTAATTTTAATTTTAATATAATAATCTCTATTATAAACATTTAGTGATTATTATACTAATACTACATATAAGTATTTGAATTTTAATATATGTTAATATAATATTTATTATTAATATATATTATGTAAAATATTTATTATTCATATATATTGGTATTTAATGAATAGAAATTATTTAGTGTATTGTTATTAAACATATTTATAATAATAATTACATATTAAAGAATAATAATAAATATTAATAATATATAATGGAATTAAATCAAATTCATCTAATAATTATATAATATTAGAAATAGTAATATGATAATAATTAATAATAATTAATAATTATAATATAATTGATAATTCATGCTTAGTGTTTAATTTTTATAATAAAATAGCTCTTCAACTAATAATATGTTTAATTTGCATGATAATTTAACTAATTAATAGAATTTATTATAGCTTTAATTAATACATCATATAATGATTTATAATAATAGTTAATGATAAGGTAATAACTATTATCATAATTACTAATGTAAATATTGTAAAAGTACTAGTTATTATTATTATTATCATAATTAAATTATTATAGCAATGCTAGTAACTACTAAATATTAGAAAGGAAGAGGGAAATCTACCACTAAATGTTAGGCTTCAGATGTGCTATTGACCTTAATTTCTCTGATTAGGGAAGCCAACTTCCACTAATCTCCATACCATTGTCTCTGTTTAGATTATGCATATGTTTCATAATTTCAAGAGCTTCTCTAATCTTTCGTCTATGATGCCATTCTTCCCTTGTAACAATTGAGGCGCTTTCCAAACAGACATGGTGCTTTGTTTTTTAGGAGTGTTCTGCCAAGGCTGAGGTATGAGACCTTTAATTCCTAATATTAGCTCCATGTTCCTTGAGTCTTGTCTGCAGGGAGCATTAAAACTTGATATAAGCTGCTTGTGTTATGCGTCTTCCTGGCATGAATTTCCTTGCATTGCGCAGTCCATTTATCCAAATCCGTTGTTCTAACTTTCACTCTGTCTGATGATGAAGAACAAGAAATTATAATGTTCTCATTTGCGTTTACTCTCATGGAGCCTGATCCTTCTGAGTCTGTCGAATTTTCAATGGCATTGTTCAGCTTTTCACATTTAAATAAATTGGAAAATTCCTTGTGCTATCTTTTCTAAGCAATGTGTCCTTGATTAATGGCTTTCAGAGCAGCCCTGGCATCAATAATAGATGAGAGATCTTTGTTGATTCGGCTGGCTAGTTTTACGTGTGCTGAGAACGCTGAGCATCCAAGATTATCCAAAGAATCCCTAACCCTCTTAATCTCTGCCCGAAATAGAGAAATGCTTAGTTTAAAAAATGCCTTGCTATTAAATTTGTTATGTAGTCTATGATTAATTTGTGTAAATGGGGAAAGAGATTATTATATTAAAATTAAAATTAATTAATTATAAATAATATTAAAATAATTAATTAAACTTAATTTAATAATAATTAACATAATAATAATTTATAATAATTTAAAATCAATTAATTAACTCATCAATAATTAATCAAAAATTAATATTATTGAAACAAGGCCAACATTCGTCTCATCCAAAAACCAAATTCTACTCTACTCATTACTATTTAATCCCTCAATTAAGCTCTTCTACTATCAAGCATTCAAGAAGTCATGATGATGGATGCTAGGTGGGATTTGAAACATTAATGAAAAATGTTTTTTACTGTGGATTCTCCAGTGAATAAGTCAAAATATATAAACCACAGGTGTCTTAAATCCAGAAACATCAATCATGATCGAAGGGGAAGGGCCTACGGGAAGCAGGTGAGATTGAAAGGGAGTCTATGCCATCTTGGGAGCTAGTGCGGGAATGGGAGAATGGGATAGGAGAGAAGGAGATGTCGAAGGAGTGGATAAGGTCCTATAGAGATTCTTGGAGACTATTAATTCATTAGAATTAACAACCTTCCTTATGGAAGCTTATTTGAATTATTGTTGCTTCCATAGATGTCTCGCTAGTAAACTTTTGAGGCCCAATACCCACCACCTAGATTCCTTAATTCATCAGCTTCCATGGGGGATACATTGTGTGGTATGCTTTCATGAATATTTGGAATGAAGACATTCTTCATCAAAATCTACAACATGGGGATGACGCTCACGACCACATCCATCGCCTCCATTGCTTACACATCGACTCTCCTAAACCATAGTAGTAGGTGGGAGAATGAGGAGGAGGAATTTAGAATCACTGAGGGAATTGTAGCTTTTCTTTTGGAATGAAATAAGAGTATGATAGGCTGACTGATGAATCATGAAACACTTGGGTGACAAAAGAAATAAGAAATATTTAAACAGACATAATGTTTTCCATCACCAAGTAAGTGAATGAGGCATTAACATTAAGTACAAGGATATTTTACAGAGGATATGGAGAAGTGGATTAGACATCATGAAAATTGATGGATTAGCATTCTGACTGGACATATTAAAGTTGGATGAGAGCCACTTTCCGTGTGAATGCATGGTGATGATAAATGCATTAAAGAAAACCATAAATTTCCACCCAAATTAGGGGGAATTTTATAACAACATAACATTTATAAAGAGAAAAAAATTGAATTTAAAATATTTTCTCCTTTGTTAATTTTCTTTTTCCACTCAGTAATATCAAGGAGATGTTAAATTTATTTAATACTTAATGAAATTTCATACCAAACATTTAGAAAATATTGATGGCAAGAAGAAATTCAGTCTAAATAATAAATAGATAAAGTGAAGGATATTTCTCATTTAATTAATTTGTGCTTTCTAATTCAATGACAACATGGAGATGTATAATTCTCTCAATATTTGATATGAATTAGAATTTAAAATACACTAACAAAAAGGGAATATTGGCAAGTATGTATTTTGTATATAAAAGATGTGTAATTTTTTCCTTATTTATCTTAGAGTTGACATATGGCACGAATGTGTGTGTCTATGTGTCTATGTTTTAGTAGTATAGATATATATCCAAATTCAAACTATCTATATATTATATTGGTGAATGGAAAAAAATATTATGATTAAAACATTTTAGTGGTGCGTGGCTAAAAATGAGAGAGATATCCAGTTCTTTTTTCATTTAGTTTGGAGGTGATGCATTGAAAGAATATATATATTATAAAAGTAAGATAGCATGAAGGTTAAAGTTTACCTTGATGAGTGTGGCCAAACATGGTGGATCAATGGGGGCAGGGGCCATAGACAAGTTGCGTAGGACACCCAAAAGATTCTAGAGACATGTAAATGAGATTATTGCCTGAATGATTGTTTTTTTCAGAAGCTGATTTTTCTAGATACAGGAGTTTGGGAATGTAGTAGGGGAATGTTGACTATGAATAGACCGCTAACCTATACATGTTGATCCGAGTGGTTTCTTTAGAGTGAAAGGATAATACAAGCTAGAGGGGCTTGTGCTTTGGTCACTATGGTGTCCTAACTTGCACGATTTTTCACCTCATTGAGTTGAACGGTGGTGAACTATCCTTTGGATGGTGAGACGTGGTGCAGACAAGAGAACTACTAAATTTTCTTGATGTAGGAGTTAAATTAGGGTGGTTTTATTATCTTCCTTGTCTAGTAATAAATATGGCTCTCCCTCTAGGCCCTAAGAGTTCCTTTGTAAATGGAATTTTTGATGTGGTGGTCCTCTGTTCTTTTTGGGTTTCCTCATCTTTATGCTTTCAAGAATTTTTCATGCTCCCTGTCATGATTCATCTTTAATGGTATTTGTTGCACGTATCTATCACCAAATTTTCTTGGGGTTGAGAGATGTAGTTTGAGGTATCAGGCTCACTGCCTCTTTCCTTGGTTTCTTGGGGTACTCTACTCAAGAGGAAATATTGTAATCATGGAAGTGCTTCTTTAGTGATAATTGTGGAAGAATATGTAATTTCTTACAACATTTATCTTTTTGAGATTTGAAGCGGGATTTGATTATTAAGCTACAATATTTTAGTGGTTGAATTAAATTGTTCTTTGTTTTTTGGACTATATAGTGGAATTCTTAGATGAAGGGGGCATTTCATGTGAGGTGGGTGACCTGAAAAAGTCCTCGTTGGCCATTGTAAGGGAGTAGGAGAAGTGGAGGGTGATGGGGGTGTTGAGGCTATTTATGAGGGTGAATTGGCCAATGAACATGTTTCATCACCTAGCCATGTGGAAGCACCACCATCTTTATAATGTTTATATAGGCAATTGCAGAGTCTTCCCGCACTGCTAATGGAGCTCAGGAAATAGAGAGATGATGACTCAAATGAGATGATAACATTCATGATTGACTAAAAACATAATAAACAGAAAATTCTGGACAAGGCTAATATTGACTAATATGTGACTACATCATATTTAGGGTCAAATTAACCACCTAGAGATTCATGTTTATGGGGCCCCCGGACCCTCAAACATTTTTAATTCTTGATAGGATCTGGAACCCCATCATAAACTTTGATGGAATTTCTTTTCATATGCGTTATATGTGTGTTTTGGATGCTTTGTGCATTTGTTTTATGGACACAATGTAAATTTTGGAACTTTAGTATCACCTTTTGTAGCTTTCTCCTAGTTAATAAATTTGGTTGAATGAGGTCGGGGAGAAGCATACCTCAAAAAAATTGTTGTTGTATTTCAAAGAACTAATAGAATCTATTTGATCGAAAAAAATATGAAGGGTAAATTCCCAGAATGGGTTATAACCATAGCTTTAAAAAGGTGGTTAGATTCATCTATTTCACATGTCATCTCATCATATATTTCCATACAAAATCTTATGTTGCTCCTTATCGGAGTTACATTTCGGATGTTTTTATAAAAGTATAAATAGTTGGAGCCTTTAGTGATTAAAGAATAACAAAGTGTATTTCAATATCATTTACGACACTCTATAGTACTTTATTTTGTCACATTTTACAATACTTTATTCGAATTTTTTAACCCTCAATGTTGCTTAGTATTTTATATGAACTTTATGGATGCTAATTTTTGTCTTGTGGTATCACTTTTTGTTACTTTAAATAATTTATGAAAATGTTCCAATTCACATCATAGAAGTAGTGATATTGGATTATTCCACAACACAAAATATATTAATCTATTATAACATTTATGAGAAAAGAATTATTATATTCCATGTCTTGGTCCATTCCTTAGGAAAATAGTGTCTCACCCATAGTTTTCCAAGTGATTTATAATAATATCATTTAGATGTCCATGATAGTAACATGTCAATTGAATAAGTGATTATACTCTCCATATAAATTTGCAATTTATTTGTACCTTATTGATTATGGATATTATTCTTCTTCAATATAATAATTTATTATATGTTGCATATAGATATACATTTACTTCTCAATTGAATAATATTTTTTTTTAATATCACAAAAAAAAAGATTTATTTTAATAATTATATTTGAGATCATTTTTAACCTTATCTTATTCAAAATTTAATCATAAACCAAAAAAAGGAATTTTAAATTATTACATTTATATAACATGAATTTAATTTTCTTTTTTAAACTAAATTTATGAACCAAGAAAAAACTATTTTAATAACTATTTTAATATCATATCTAATATTTTAGGTATTTTTATTGTTTTACATTTAAATCCATCATAGTCTATTAATTCCATCTCTAAATTCCTAAGTACTTTTTTTAGGCATTTAATTCTATAATTATTAATATATATTTTTCAACAATCAATGAATTTATTAGCATGTCATCTTATTGTTTTTCCTTATTTATTTTAAACATATACCATGTTTTTTTTCTATATTTTAATTATTTATTTATATTTTTTGGATTTTATTATAATTTTATACCTTTTAAAAATAAAAAGTTATTTAATTGCTACTTTTTTAAATTTATTTAAATAGTTTAAATAAAACAAATAATTATAACAAAGTCAATTGTATTTTTTCATTTTAATTACAGTAAATGCACACATATATTTAGTTAAGTTTTCAAATGAACTCAAAAAGGCATCAAGATGTGAGGTAAGGGCTAATGAGTGCTCCATATTATCACGTACAAGCCATCAAAGGTATATTCATGACCAAAAAGTGCCCTACATCACCCTTAGAAGAGGAAAAGGGCTTATGTGGAATTAACTAGCTCAAGTGTTGGCACTCGAATGTGATGTACAAGCCCTATCTTGTAATATTAAGGATGACCATCATCATCTATTAGGTGGTGATGAGCCTCATCATTAGGTAACTCTATGGACTTTCATACACCTCCAAGCTTATTTAAATAAACTCTTCTCATAATTACGTACACATTTTGATTATATTTTGCTTAATGAGATGAGTAAAAGTGAGATTTATGTCTAGTCGACTAACGTTTTGAGAGAAAATCATGGTAATTTTGGCTAATTAAGGGAAAAAATTCGAATCAGACAAGGAGGACATATTGTAGGGCATAGATCCTCCTCATTTAATCCTCACTCATTTGAATATTCCTCCATCAAATCACACTAGCTCGGGGTTGCAAATAGCTGAGTCATGAAGATCAAAAGGCAGCCAAGCCAGAGATAGTGAAGGAACCAATTCATATTGATTTTGGGAGCCGAGACTCCCTAGCTTTAAGGAAGTTGATCAAGACTTCAGTTGTATAAAGGAAGAGGCCTAGAGCCTCATTAGGATTCAGACTTTTGATGTAAAACCACTAAGCATTTTCAAGTTTGAGACTTGTGGAAGACAATGTTATGTAATTTTCTGATATGATAATGATAATGTGATATATATATTATATATATCAAATGTTAATTTTTTTCATTTAAGTTTATTATGATCAAAAGTTTGAAATAATACCTGTAAAATTAAATAATTACAAGTAATTATTTCAAACATTTTTTGATAAGTAATAAACTTAAATGTGAAAATAATAACTGTGAATCTATATCTATATATTATATATATAATATTATATATATATATACTTATTTTAAAAATAAATTTTGATGGCGACCAATGTTTATCATCATTTCTAGGATATCATGGACTCTGCAATTGCAGGCGTTGGTTCTCCCTAGGCCGACACTGTGGATCCTCACGAGAAGGTGCAGTCAGACTGGAAGGAATCTAAAGGTCGTGGGGCTCTAGCATGGGACCCGAATCCACACAAGTTGTTTCAAACTGATCTCTTGCTCGCTCATCCCCAAATGATATTCAACGACTGTTACAGAGACTGGGGTTATTTACGGAATAGCTACCTCGATGCATGGACTCCCTTGCAAAAAATGGAGACAGAGGGATGGACAGGAAAGGCAAGGGTTTTAGGAACAACAAATTATGCCACCAACACACTACAAACCAGAGCTTCACAAGAGTTATACCCTAGCTGTCGATCTGGCCACCCACAAGCTAAAAGCCAAAAATGAGGCTATATGGCCAGATCAAACTGTGCGGGAATGGATATGGGTTGCACAACCTTTTGCGCCCCTTTATTCAAAAAGGAAGGTAGGGTCTAGCACCAATGGATGGAAGCTAAGAACTACAGTGGATCTAGCCAAAGGTGACATGATCCTGAAGGGCCAAACATTCTTGCGAAAAGCAGATATTCTAGAGATAGTGATTGGGACTATGAAAACGTCCTCCACAAACTAGATCTGGAGAAACCAAGGCACAAACAGAATACAAAACACAGTGGTGCATTTAGGTTTACAGAGAAAAAGCCAGATCCAACAGATCGGGGCCTCAACAAGGTCTTTCCTCTCTGCATGGACGAAGATCTGATATAAATCTTCATCAAAATGATAGGGGGTAGACACTACTACATGCAGCTCAGCAAGGGGACGAGTATTCATGAGTTAAAGAAGGAAATCTAGATCCAACTTGGAACCCCAAGTAAACACCAAAATCTGATATATATAAGACAATCTACACGAAAACCACACACTTTAGCACTATGGTATAATGAAAGATTCAACCATCATTCTTAATCTAAGGTTGCACAGCAGATGTAATGGAGCCAGTTCAAAAAATACAAGTTCTCGTCTGTGATGCAATCAAAGGAAAGGAGAAAATACCAAACAAACTAGCACGAGCATCATAACTACCAGGCCCCTACATTGTGGAACAAAAATCAGAATCTCCAACGCTTCAAGTATCTTTTCCATAGGTAACTGCTCTACACACAGATCTATATGAGAATACTGTTACCTATAGATTTAACGGTTTTTGGCCAAAATCTAATGCTCTACATCAGTGGATCTTCTCCTCATGGTCATCTAACTGTGAAATATACATGTGCCCAAAAGGATTTTTTGTAGTTAGATTCGACACAGAACAGGAACATGATAGTATCATCAATCAGGGGCCTTGGTTCTGGAGCAATGTTGGCCTCTTCACCACCCCGTGGTTCCCTAATTTTGATGCAAATAGTATGAAAGTGTGAACAATGCCTATTTGGGTTAGGCTCCATGACCTCCCTCTACATTTTTGGCATCACAAAGTTTTAATAGCCAATGGGAATTCCTTGGGGAAATTCCTAAAAATTGATGAAGACAGAGCTATCGAGGGAATTTTCACATTTGCTATTATATGTGTAGAAGTGGAGTTGTGTCAGGGGCTACTTGATCACTTCACATTAATCTTGAATAATACTTTGTGGAAACAACTGTTGGTCTATGAGAATACACCATTTAGATGCCGAGGGTGTATGTAAATAGGGCATCTCCAATATGCCTGCCCATTGCCTAGAATGGACCCCAAAGGGAATAAGAAACAACAAAAAAAGGCCAAAAGGTGGCAGCATACTGACCTGCTGGAAGAAGAGGACATGCAGACAGAACCTATAGGGAATATTTCAGAACCTGACACACAAAAGGGACAAAAATATACACAGGAAGAGAACACCCCAAACACTCAGTTGGAGCCATACAACACAAAACAACAACAAGAAGCTCAACTGGAAGCAAGTGGCATCAAACGAACTCATGCATTAGAAGGATTAGAATCTAACAAAGAACATCCAATGAGCACATCAGAAAACTAGCTAGCTATTATTGCACCCTCTCCCAACTCTGGAGGTTGGAAAAGAGTGGAGAAGAAGAAGAACCGAAAAGTATAGGCTTGCTGGGATTTTTTTTTTTTTCTG
>APFE030167146.1:0-17756 GCA_000404065.3 Pinus taeda | reverse complement strand
CTTTGGAACATGTACATATGCATCACATCCAAATACCCTCAGATGTGAAAGAGAGGGTTTCTTACCAGTCCATACTTCTTGTGGAGTCTTATTCTCTAACGCTGATGAAGGTGACCTGTTGACCAAGTAACATGCAGTATCCACCGCCTCTGCCCAGAATTCCTGTCCTAACCCGGCACCACTGAGCATGCTTCTTGCCCTTTCCATTAACATTTTGTTCATTCTTTCTGCGACTCCATTTTGCTGAGGTGTATATGGAGTAGTCTTCTGTCGTGCTATACCACACTTCTTATAGAATTCTTCAAATTCCTTGCTGCAGAATTCTCCACCATTATTTGTCCTCAGCGCCTTTATCTTCTTCTCTGTCTGATTTTCCACCAGAGCCTTAAATTCTTTAAACTTATCAAAGACTTCAGATTTCTTCTTAAGGAAATATATCCATGTATTCCCTGAGAAGTCATCTATAAATGATACATAGTACACAAACTTACCCAGTGATGGAACCTTCACAGGTCCAAACACATCACTGTGCACAAGCTCTAATATATGTTTCGTCCTCTTACCACCAGAGGGGAAACTCACCTGATTATGCTTTCCATATACAAAATTTTCATAGAAATCGAAATCCAGAGAGATATTACTCATACCTTCTACCATACCTTTACCATGAAGTATTCGAAGGCCCTTCTCTACAATATGTCCAAGTCTTTGATGCCACAGCATGGTCTTCTCTCCAGAGACCACTAGATTTTCTGCTCCATTTTCAGGAACCATAGAACTATTGCACTCGTCAACAATAGTGCTACCTTGCAGCTTGTACAGAGTTCCAATCTGAACTCTCTGCATCAATACTAGTGCTCCTCAAACCATCTTGTAGGTATCCTTCTCAAACACTGTCTTTACACCTGCATCATCCAACTTGCTTACAGAAATCAGATTTTTGTCCAGTGCAGGAATATGCAGAACACCTGGAAGGGTTCTAACCCTTCCACCTTGCAACTTCAACTTTACTTTTCTGCGACCAATGATTCTAGCCTTCCTATCATCTACTAAGAAAACATCACCACCATCATATTTCTCATACTCGCAGAACCACTCTCTATGGGGAGTGAAGTGAAAGGATGCACCTGAGTCAATTAACCATGCCTCATGATCTACATGTGTACTTGAAGAAGCCAAGTACACATCCCCACCTTCATCTGAGGTGGTTTTCACTTCTCCAGAAGGAGCATCATTAGATCCCTTTCCTTTATCAGGAGCTTTAGACTTACAATCCCTTTTGAAGTGCCCTACCTTTCCGCATTTCCAGCACACCACCTTTATAGGTTTTCCTAGAGATTTAAATCTCCCACTCGATGACTTATTTTTGTTTCTGTTCTGGGACCGTCCTCGTACAGACAAGGCATCACCATTCTGGTTGTCCATATTTTTCCATCTCATTTCCTCCGTCAGCAAGGCTAAGGCTATTTCATCAAACTGCAAAGCAGTTGCATTGCTACCTATTGCAATACCAGACTATCCCACGAATCTGGTAGAGAACACAACAGACTGATGCACTTATCTTCATCTGAAATTATAATATCAACAGATGATAACTAAGTTACCACAGTATTAAATGCATTCAGATGCTCTGTCACTGAGTCTCCATCTTTCATCCTCAGGTTATACAACTTTTCCGCAGGAACAGTTTATTCACTAGAGACTTAGATTGGCACAAAGTCCTTAACTTGTCCCACAGAGCCTTCGTCATAGCTTCCCCTGATACATTCAACAATACTGAATCTGAGACACACAATCGTATTGTGCTCTTTGCCTTCCGATCCAACTTTTTCCATTCTTCATCGGCCACTCCCGTTGGTTTAGTACCCGGATCTACCGTGATCCACTGATCTTTATCCACCAACAGATCCTCCATCTTGAGTTTCCATAACTCAAAACTCTGACCATTAAACTTCTCAATCTCTATCTTTCCGCAACCCAACAAAAAATACCTAAGAACTTATAAATATGGAAGCCCCTACTCTAGTAGCCCTCAATGTGGCCCCTCTCAATGCCCCACATAAATAACTGGAATGGTTACCCCTAGCTGACAAGGATTTCCAGATTAATGACATAATGGGTATCAAATCTCATCTCCAAGCCTTCTGTGAGATCAGGAACAACCATAGGAACAAAGCTGACATCTTTGGGATTTGGGAGTCCAATATGCCCATGTACTACCTTCCTTGTGTAAATGTTTTTCCTGACCTCATTCACCAATGCCATGCCAATTATGAGCCCACTCAAAGGGTAGTGATGTCTCCTTCTGGGACAGTTTTGTTCTATACCACCCCTAAATCAATAAATGAGATGTTGCATTTCAAACCAACTGGGCCATTGACTCCTCTTTCGTTGGGATTTCTGCTTGACCAAGGTGCCAAATTGCATAGTGCAGAGATAACCGGAATTGGCAAAATATTTATGAAACCCCATTGTCAACCTCAGGAACCTCCTCCATACCTGGACACTTGGTTTAATAAAGAAGGAAAGTTTATTATTGACAAGATAGCCTACATCTTGGGATTCAAAACCAATGAGTATGTAGATGAAACCACATTGGTCCTCTTATCCATCTTTTCTCCAGGACAGCCCCCTGCTGTCAGGTATGACTATGCCACCTTCATAGCTGATAATATCCATGAGCAATTCATGATCATGGACAGAGAAAGAGTGTTTAAATACACATCATACATATATCATTTGTTGCTCTACTATCAGTCAGATAGATTTCAAGTTCCCCTCAGAAAATTTGATCTCATGGGAGAGCCAAGGTCTGTAATCTTTTGGACCCCAATCTTCCAACATGTTTACTATTCTCCTTATACTTATTGTGAATTTATTGATCTATTCATATATCCAATCACCTCTTTACTCATAACAAGTCCTCCAAATAGACTTTCTAGTGAAATGCAAAGAATTCTACAGCTCTCCAAGAGCTATAGCATAGGTGACTAGTACTTTTACCAGAATCACACTGTGATCCGGGTATATGGCTATGACCTATGCCCCTATAAACTACCAAAATATGTGCCAATGCGATTGTTTTCCCTGGAATACTTTAGACAATTCATCCAAGCAGATGTAATTCATTACTGTGAGGCCAAGAAAAAGGCACAACTTAAAATAAGGAATCAACTGGGCCCTTTCACCTTCAATCAGAGGGAAGCCTGGCAAGAGGCTGATGAGATTTTAGGGCAAAGACTCAAACTAAAATAGAGTTTTTATTGGGCACCATATGACCCCAATCATTTTATAAGTTATAGGAAATTCAAAAATAAGCTGCCAGCATTTGTTCACTATCCAATCCCTGAAATCCAGCAATATGCTAATCAACAAGAGTGGCTAGAGGGCACATTGTTTGAAGAAATCACTGGAGAAGAGAAATTGGAAAAGGAAATGAAAGAGCTTGAAAAAACACTTGACCTAGACTCTTTTGGACAGGTACCCTTAAAGTTGCCCCAGCACATTAGAGGTGATACATCTTTTGCTGAGAGCTCAGAGAAAGCATCACGAAAGGCTAGTTCAGTAGCAAAGGGCAAGAAAGTAATGGATATAGAACAATAGACCATGGCTGATCAGCCCACCACAACAAAAGAACAGGGAGAAGGGCAAGCTCACCCAGCTCAAACCAAGGCATCAGAAGCCCCTGTGCTACAAACACCTCAAAATGAGGAAAATAGTAGAAAGAGAGATAGAGAAGAGGATGCCCCTACCAGTGGACCATCAGAACAACCAAGAGATCAAAGGCAGAGGTTGAATCCCTATTCTGAGGAGGAAATTGTGGAAGATACCACAAGCACCATGAGAGATCAGGAAAGGACCGAGCAACAAACATCTCTGTTACCTCGCACCTCAGCTACCTCATTCTAGCAAGAGCTAGAGAGGCAACATAGCATGGAAGTTTCATCCACCAGGCCTCAAAGCAAGCAAAGCTCAGATATCAAGAAAACTTTCACTGATATAAAAGCTAGAAATGATCCAGTGAGGATGCAAATCTACAATCATCCGACGAGGACAAAACCTACCAATCAACAAAGGCTAATGGCTGCTTATGATATTCAGGAAAAGAAAATGATCCTCAGCCATTTCAAGCCCAAGATGCAGCAACCCCAGTCAGCTGCTAATTATATAAGAACCAATCTGGAAGTTTTCTCTAAATATATTCACCTAATTGACCAGATTGAATTACATAAGCAAATTGGGGAGATGGTGTATGCCACCGTGGCAGATATAGCATTGCTTGCTCACAAACTAAAAAATTCATTGCACAATGCCTCTGCCCAATTAGAATTGGAAAAGGCTTCCTCCTTAGCTAAGGAAAATAGGATTAGGTCCTTACAAGAAATCATCATTGAGCTTGGGCATAATCCTAAGGATGAAAAGGGCATCAAAGCACTAATCAAGAAGAAGGAGGAGGACATTGCAGCCCTCAAAAGGCAATTAAAATTGCCAATTACAGTGCATCCACAAACTTCAGAAGTTGCACAGTAGAAAGAGGAAGAGGACATGGTGAGTCTGCTAACGAGGATGAATGAGAGATTGGCAGAAACAGAGCAAGCATTAGAGAAGGCAATTAAAGAGAAGCAGGGAGAGTCGACCTCCCAGCCACCTAAAACAGCTCCAACAGGTGCCACTGCTCCCCCCACAGGTACAACAGCGGTCCCTCCTACCATCCCAGCATCAACAGTAGGTACCTTAGCTTCAGTAGCAACAACAGGGCCAGATACCAGCATGGGCATGGATGAATTAATGAAAGCAGTAAAAGAGTTGGAATCTCAAATGTCAGAGCTTAAAGAGGCAAAAGAAAAACTAGCCAAACTAGAGGTAATCTATGACAAGTCAAAAATAATAGTGGCAGAAAAAACCAGAGAAGTAAAGGCCTTGGATAACAAGGTGAAATCATTGGAAAAGGATCTCACCTTATGTAAATCTCTAGCAGACATTAAAATTATCTTGTGGACCAAGATTGGCGAGTCTATTACTCACCAATGGTACTCAATTCAAACAATCCATGAACAAATTGAATTGATAGAAAGGGCCCAAGAGAAAATTCAAAGGGCCAGGGCATCATTAGGAAATATGCCTGAGCAGGCCAATAGGCTCATCCATTTTTTGAATACTCATACTAAAGAACAACTAGTAGCTTTAGAGATCTCGGATAGGACAGGCACCACTTTGACAGTGAAGAAGGTGCTAACAATGAGAAATTTTGTACAACCTTTGGAAAGGAAGTGCCAAGAGATGCAAATGGATATTAATGCCTTCACAGAGAAGTTCACAATCTTGTAGCAGAAGGGTCTATCCAGTTTGCTAACCAGCAATCAAAAACTATTATCACATCAATAGTATGCTCATAGGGTAAACAATATGTTACAAATCAGATCACAACATCATCAAGCACTTCAGAAGACACAGGACCTCCTTCTGAACAAAGTTTATATGACAATTTGGAAAATTTGTTTTATATCGAACATGAAATAAATCATCTTTTTGAAGTTAAGCCTAACTTTTACAGGTATACTCAGGCTAATGAAACACTTGTAAGTATATAGAGACATCAGTTGCTTATAGACCAGTGGTGGCAGAGTATGCTGGAAATTGTACCTAGGTAATTTGGATCTTTCTGTCTATTTTACACTTGGTCAAATAGCAAGACACATGGTAGATATAGAGGAAGGAGCTCAAGCGAGGATCAGGATGCATTAAAGCTAAATCAAGAGTAGGTGAAAGGATCAGGACAACAACGCAGGAATGCAAGCTAAAGACACAACTACCAGCCAAATTCCTGAGTTGAAAAGTCAAAAATATCTTGTCAGTTAAAGCAGCGAGCACAGCCAAAATTACTCCTACATTTATTTCTGTATTTATTCCCTCGTCAAAGTAGGTGAAGGAAGTTATTGCTTCATATGTTACCTACAAGATATTTTGTAACTCTTCTTTTGTATAAATACCTCCCCAAGGAATGTATTCGGGGTTGGTGATTTTCCTCTTTGGACCACGCTGTAACACTGATATTTTTAATACAAGGGTTGTTGAAGTGCACTGCTGCTAGACCGTTTGAATGTGGATTTGATGTTCTGAGCTCTGCTACAGAATTCTTGTGTCTTTCTTTGGATCAATAAGTTATTCTAAACTATGTTTTTGTGTTTTCTATGTTTGCAAATTTCATATATGTTTCTTAATCTTAACAACAGGGAAAAAGAATAGCCCAGAACTTGTTTAAATACACTCTGTGTTCAATTCCTGCTGTTATTTATGTTTTCTTCAGAACTATCATAAACAAAAATTCTTAGATGCTTCTGTTTCCACTAATTCTTTCACTTTGAAAATTGCCAAGGAATTCTTCGCTGCTCCTTGAAAATATTCATGCACCTTCCCTTCGCCACCATGATAAAGGATTCTTGACTGCCCTTTACCTCTTGGCTTACATCCCATCAATTTCTAGATTTCAATATTGTTCCAAAATTGATTAGCTTGCTCTGTAGTATTTCCCTTTATCACAGAAACACACCTAGCAGTCCATCTTCATAGACTCCATTTCCCAGTGGAATAAATTCTTTTAGACTTGCATCCTAGCTCTGTTTAAAATCACCATCCAAATAAATTTAAAACAAAACTCTGCACATCATAACTAGCATAAAATACTTCAAATAACAAACTTAAATTATAAAGAGAGAGCCCTCTCTGCATGCAGTTTGGCTAGAAATTGCATCTAAAAGATTGGTTAGTGGTTACCTCGGTTGTATTCCCTTTTCTCACAAGTTTTCGAGAACAACCTAAGTGATAACACCATCAAGTCCAAAGGGGGGGATTGTTGGCATTATGATACAGGTGTTGTCCTTGATGGCAACTCACTCAGATGACAGATCACAATGCAACAGGTCAATAGCAAAGAATTAATGATCAGACTACAAAGAATGAAGAAAAAGAGGTATACGCAAGTTCACCTTGACAAATGAGCGTATACACGTGGTTTAACAGAACAAAAAGAATGTATAACATACAGATGCACTTTCACAAGTGGGAAAGCACGTACAAGTTGGAAAACTAAGTTTTTGATTTGAGGTATTTGGTTCATGGTATTTTAATCCATGCTATTGGTCCAAGGTATTGACCCTAGGTATTTGTTCTAAGGTATTGGTCCTAAGTGGTTTTGGTCCATGGTATTGAGAATGGCCTAAAACTATATAAAGAGGATAAGATCATTAGGCCATGTGTGCAAGGATTGAATATCTGATGAAGTGTGAGATCAAGTATGCAGGTTATGGGTTTGTGATGCTTTTCTTGATCTTAACCAAGGATGCACCTATGTGGATAATGGTGAATGATGGATCGGGATCTTAAGGCTTGGAATGTATTATCATTATGTGGTTTGATCATGGATAGACTAGATCTGAATACTAAGACATGATTTATTCTGCAAAAGTTATGATTGTGTTATGACTAAATTTTGAAATAGCTGTGAATTTTAGTTAGTATTTGCAGATCTGTACGTGGGTTCACTTTGGTAAAAGCACGTATACATGTTGGTTTGGATCATCAAAGTAGCATATACATTATGAAATATGATATCTGAATTTGTAGATGGTTCTAGTAGTTGTTGCAGAGTTTTGGGTTCTGCTCTGTGTTCTGGTGATAGGTCTTTAGTGGTTGATTCAGAGATTGACGATTGAGTATTTAATGATTGCCTAATGCAATGGTTGTATTGTAGTGGTGATTAATTTTGAGTTTCAATGTTGTTGATGGGTCCAATATGAAAATTGGATGAAACGTGGCCTTTAGATTATGGTGTTGTGTTCTAGGAGTATCCAGTATGACAATTTATGAAATGTGGTCCCTGGAGGAAGAGAGAAGGTCATACCGTTCTATAGGCTAGCACCTACGTGCTGGTAAACATATCGGCTAGTACAAGAGCTAGGGGGTTGGATCTCCCTTGCAGTAGTAGCTAGAAAAAGAGTGAAGGTTGGAGCCTTTAGTAGGACGATGCCTACATACTAGAAAACAGATCAACTAGTACAAGAGCTAGGAGGTTGTAGCTCCCTTCCAGTAGAAGCTAGAGAACGAGAGAAGGTTGTAGCCTTCTGCGGGTGGGTGCCTTTGTACTGGTACGATTTTTCACCTGTACAAGATTGTAAACAGGTTTTATTATATTAAAAAGAAGACAACAATAGGTGGTTTCTGTCCCGCATTGGGTTTCCACCTTATATCTTGGTGTTCATGTGTGTTTATTATGTGTGATGGTTTGTTCTGATATTACTACACATGGTTACTATTTATATGGTTAATGAGGTTCTGATGCATTGATTAAAGATCAACATATGATGAATTAACTAAATCATAAGTTTGCTTGATATACGCTGGTTACCTTAAACACAGCTTTGTGTACACACGAGTTACCTTAACTAAAGTAGCATATATAAATCTGATTATGGAATGGAAAAGTTATTGACTTACTAATATTGATTCACCCCCCCCCCGCTTGTGAAATTTTGGTAGGAAGGATCCAAAATGAAGCTAAGGAAAAATTTTGGAGGGTTGTTGTAGTCGCTACAACACTTGGCGACACACTGGTAGAACTCCAACTCTCTGAAAGGACCTTGTTCATGAAAAGCATGTCTAACACCTCCATAAGTATTGTTTAGTTCTTAGTTTATCTTGGTTTCCACATTTGCTTGATTGTAAGATGTAGCATCCGCCAAGCTCCTGGTCAATTAAAACACATTCCAAGCCAAGTCAACACTATTGTTTTGATTGGGGTTGAGGGGTATATTGGTGCACAAGCAACATCGTCACGAGAATCTTAGTTTCATCTCTGGTGTTGCTCTGCTGCTAGCAGACCTGGACAGTACCCCGACAGAGTCACGAAGGACCAAAAGAATCGCTCTGCTGCCAGCATGCCTGGTCAGTACCCAGGCGGAGTTACTTGCATCATCTCTCTATGCAAGAATCCTTTCTCTTCTTTCACCTTATTCATTTTTCATTTTTGAAAATTTTCGCTTTTCATTTTTTCATTTTTCATTTTCATAATTGTGCATAACACTTATTCATTTCAGAGGTGGAAGAGGAATCTCCACTTATTGAGAGAAGAAGAGGTTGTTCCTTCAGAGAAGTAGCTCATTATATACCTCTGACATGTCTATTAAGGTTTTTCCCCTCACCTTACTCTACTTGACTGAGTTGCTAAGGGTTAACCGAAAAACAACCCACTAGAGTAGGTGACACTAGTTAGTGTGCAAGCGTTGTGTTTTCACCAAGGTTCACTTTGAATAGTATGTGTTATCACTCAGGTTGTTCTGTGCTTCCTAAAGGGAATACGGCCGAGGTAACCACTAGCCAATCTTGGAGCTACAGGTCCTAGCCTACCTGCAACCAGAGAGGGCTCTCTCTTTATATTTTAGCTTTGTTTGATGAATGTTTTAGGCTAGTTATGATGTACTGTTTGTTTTGAATTTGGTGGGTTGATGAATTCATATAGAACTGAGGTATAGATTTACAGGACAGTTTGTTCCATTGGGCAATGGAGTTGAGGTATTAGTGCTTTTGAAAGTGGATTTGTGAAGACAGAGTGTTGCTGCAGAGCAAGTTAGGCATGTGTGAAACAATTTATTAGATTTGTTGGTGCAATTGGGGATTTAGTGAGTGAAAGGCAGTTAAGGATGTTTCACTATGCTAATGAAGAAAACATGAAAGTATTGCTTAAGAGAAGTCAATAATTCTTAAACAATATTCACCATGTTAGGATAAGTTTAGACATGAGCAATTAAGAATTCATATCCATGGCTAATCCAGCAGAAAACATATTTAGAAATAGAGATTGAGCATGGGGTGTTTGAAACAAATCCTAGGCTATTATTTTTCTCTACTTACTAAGATTATGAAAACATAGGAGTTATGGAATAAATAGGAAACACATACACTGGTAAGAGAAACTTATTGATTCAGCAAATGACACAGGAATTCTGCAACAAAACAAAGCTTTACATATCCATCTTCAGACAGCGTTGGAACCAGAAATCTCCATCAGCAAATTTTATTATCAAAAAGTCTTCAGTATACAATAGAGCTCTTCAGGAAGAATTTTATTACAACCGACCCTCAATGCGTTATCTGAGGGGATATATATACAAAAATAGGGTATAAAATATCTCAGTAGAAAGTTATGGTGCAATAAATTGCACCACCAACTCTCTTACAAAAAGTAAATGACAACATAAATATAGCTTTTAATGCTGAGGTAGCCGACATTCTTCTGTCATACAAATTTGACTTTATGGCTCTGGAAAGTAGGCCATAGCAGTGCTTTTAATCATGCGTTAATTTTAGCCTTTTATTTGGGTGGATTGCTGAGTCATCTGTATGCTTCTTGTTGTACCTGTATGATGATCTGCCTGCTGACCTGTATGCTGATCTTTCTCCAAAAAAGGCAAAAAACAAAGTGGAATTATCTAGGCAAAATCTCCAACATTGCTTGCCACCAATCAGCTGGGGGTAGCTGATGTCTCCTCATTTTAACCACTGTCTCATCTGCCTCTGTATGTCTGTAAAAGTTAGGAGGGAATTCGAACAGATGATTTATTTCATGTTCAATAAAGAACAGATTCTCCAGCTTGTCATAGAGGGATTGCCCAGAGGGAGGCCCTGCTTCTTCTATGGAGCTGCTGGATGCTATGATCTAGTTTTCAACATAATTGTTGATCCTTGTCATATACTGATTATATGACAGCAGCTATCCTGTGCCAGTCACTAGGTTTGGCAGTCCTTTGTCCTGTAGAATAGCCATTTTAGCTCTAAATTCATCTATCTCAACCTTCATCTCCTGACATTTTCTCTCCAGTGTCTGAATAAAATTCCTTAATGTCAGTACCTTCTTGGCTGTGAGGATTGTATCTATTGTGCTGCTTATTTGTAGAGCAGCCAATTCTTCTCTAGTGCGGTTATTGAGAAAATGAATCATTTTGGTGGCCTGCTCAGGCATTATTCCCACGACTCTCCTGGCTCTCTGAATCTCTACATGAGCTATTTCTATTAGCTCCACTTGTTCAAAAATTGCTTGAATGGACCTCCATTGGTCCTGTATGGATTGACCAATTTTGGCCCAAATAATCTTCTTTATTTCTACTAGGGTTTTACCTAGCATCAACTCTTTTTCTAGAGTTTTCACTTTGGCCTCCAAGGCTTTTATTTCTCTTTGCTTTTCTGCCATTGTCATCTTTGATTTTTCATAACTGGCCTCCAGCTTGGCTAGTTTTTCCTTGGCAATATTTATTTCCGTGACTTGATTTTCCAGCTCTTTAACAACCTTCATCAATTCCTCCATGCCCATGTTGGATTCTGCTGCTGCTGTTGCTTCTACTGTTGCTCCATTTGCTGATGTAGCTGTAGTAGGTGCTGGAGCAGTAGGAGGGGCTGCTGTTGCTTGTGTTGGAGGGGCAAGTTCAAGGTTTGTTGAAGTTTGAGGGGGCTGGGAGGCTGATTCCCCTTGTTTGTCCTGTATAGCTTTCTCTACCTCTGCCTCCATTTGTAGTATCCTTTGGTTCATGACTAGGAGCAGCTCCATAGCATTATCCACCTGTTTTTCTTGTGTAAGCTCTGCTGTGTCAGGATGGATGGTAGGAGGTAATTTTTCCTGTTTCCTCAATGCAGCTATATCATCCTGTTTTTTCTTCATAAGGGCTCTAACACCCTTTGGGTCTTTTGGGTCATGTCCCAAATCAATAATTATGTCCTCCAAAGTCTTTATTCTGTTGTCTTTCGCGGAGGAGGACAACCTCTCCAAATCAAGCTGTCTGTTTGTGTGCTTTAGGGATTCTTTTAGCTGATGGGCCAGCATTGCCCTGTCAGCAAGTGTTGCATACACGATCTCCCTAGTCTGTTTGTGCAGCTCAATTTGATCCATGGGGGGTATGTCTTTAGCAAAGACCTCTAGATTTGTCCTGTAGTAATCTGCTGTGGTCTTTGGATGTGGGACTTTGGGCTTCAGATGAGTGAAGATCATCTTTTCTTCCTTTAGATCAAAGGCAACCATCAATCTTTGCTTTTTGGCTGGGGTTGCATTCAGGAATTGCTCATAGAGCTACACCGTTAGCAACTCATTTTGTGCCTTGATCTCTTTGAAGCCTTCTTTAACTATAGCTGGCTTTTTGCCCTGTTGTCTGGAGGAAGACACCTCCATAGTATGCTGTTGAGCCCGTTCTAGCTGAAATGAGCTAGTGGCATTCTGTTGGCTCGTTTGTCTTTCTTTGCTTCAGCTTTCTGCCAGCTCTTCACTTATGTATCCTTCTTCTGCTTCAGGGTCTACCCTCGGCCTCTTGGCCTCTGGTTGCTGCGATGACCCTGTTGGAGGTGTGATTTCTTCTCCGTCTCTCTTTTTCCCTCTCTCATCATTGAGAGGAGTCTGCAAAACTGGGATTTGAGTTTGTTCAGTTTGCTGGGGAGGGGCCTGTCTTGATTGCTGGTCCTTTGAAGTACTAGGTTGCCCTGTTTCTACCTCTTGCTGTTCATCCATCTTCTCCTTTCCTTTTGTTGTGGTTGTTGTTGCTGGAGCCTGCTGGATGTCCTGTGCAGCTGGGGCAGTAGAGGTGCCTTCTCCTGCTTGGACTGGTTGCTTGAACAAGACCTGTTGACAAGAGTCTAAGTCAAGAGTTTTTTCTAAGTCCTTTACATTCTACTCCATTATTTCTTCCTGAGTCAATTCCTCTACTATTGATTCAGGCACCAATTCATCTTGATTAGCAAAGTGTTGTACTTGAGGGAGTGGGCAATGCTTATAGGCTAGCAGCCTATATTTAACCCTCCTGGCACTGATGAAGCCTTCAGGGTCATAAGGGACCCAACATAAGCTTCTCTTGAGTTTGAGCTGTTGTCCTAGTATTTGGTCAGCTTCTTGCCAACCATCTTTTTTGTTCATGGTAAATGGGCCTAGGTGGTCCCTGAACTTCAGGTTGGCTTTCTTCTTGGCACTGTGAATGTGTTAGATCAGGGTTATAAGTGTCTATAGTACTCCAGGGAAAATAGCCTCATAGGGACATACTTTGGGAGCCTGTAGGGACAGAGCTCACAACCATAAATTCTGATGACAGTGTGGTTTTGGTACAAGTACCAATCACCAATTTTGTAGCTTCTGGATAGCTGCAAGAGTTTCTACATATCCTTGAACAATCTGATAGGAGGAGTCCTCTTTAAAAGGCATGTGACTGGATACAGAAACTGATCAATGAATTCAAAGTATGATTAGGGGGAATTCTGGACTTGGTGGAAGACTGAAGACCAGAAGATCACAAACCTTCTCTCACCCTGTGAGTCTAGCTTCTTGATTGAGCATTGGAAGCAATCTGTCTGGTAGTACAAGAATATGATTAAGTGTATAGGAATTATTTGAATATTGCTCCCGTCCAGCCTTGTCAATTGATCTGTGTCTTATTGGCAATGTTACTTGGCTATTTATTCATAGCAGGGCTTCATAAGGCTGTATGCAGGAGAAATGACCAGCACAGTTAGATTGCACATGGCTGTTTGTGGTGAAATCCCAACACAAAGGTCAAATAGGCTACCAGAGCTTGCACCTCTGACATCTGCCATGGAGAAAGGAGTTGGCCCAGAAGTTGGCAGTCTCCTTCATGAATTCCTGCTATGGCAAGCAATGTCTGTGGCTAGAGAGTTTTGGAGGCCCCATCTTAGCAAATAGTTCATGGAGAGGGTATAGTAATGGTCTGGCTTGTAGTTCAGTATCTGGTGATGAATCTGGAGTTATATAGAAGAGGATGCTCCCAGATGGAGATTCACAGCCCTGAGTTTTTGGTCATAGTTCTCTGCACATAGGTGGATGATTTCAGGGAAAATGTTCACAGAAGGCAGGAAGTAGGTGGGTAGATTGGATTGCCAGATGCCATACAGGTCACTGTTGTCCAAGTGACTATTTCTTAATTGGAAATATGTTTGCAAGTGGTTTCTCTCTGCCACAAAGTCTGTGATGAGGGCATCACTGTCCACCAGTGGTATAGATTCTAGCTCTCTGTTAGGTGGATTTATAGGCAATACATCAAGAGCAGCTGGAGTGGCCATTGTCTTGCTTTTGCTGGTGGTTTACTGTGTTTCAAGCTTGATGTGAATGCTGAGGAATGGCTTACTGCTCTCTATTTGCAGTGAGCAGTTTTGGCAGTGCAAGGAGGCTGTCACAGGCTTAATGAATCTGTGGGGCACTCTGTTTTGGAGAACCAGAGTGTTTTTGAGCTGGTTAGCTGGTTATTTGTAGAGAATTCCTTTAGCAGGGGTGAGGGAATTGTTAATTCAGTCTTCTAGCCGATAGCTCGGCTTCTTTAGTTGCTCTCCGCAGAAAAATGGTGAATTTTACAGAGGGTCGCGGGTTTCTACAAGACTTTCGTCACGCAGGGGTTTCAGTGGTTTTTTAAGTAAATTCTAGTGGTGAATTTGACAATGTGGGTCCTTTGGCAGAGTTCTTTTAAGTAGGAAAATAGGATTGCAAGGAGAACAGTGGACAAGAGAGGATGCCTGCAGCAAATACCTGGTTTTAATGGCGTATGAGCCGTTTGCACCGGTTGAATTGGCTGAATTGCAGGTAGTTGGGTTGATAATGGAGGCGGCAGCAACTTTGGCGGATAGCTTTTTCTTTTCGACCATTGTAGGTTGAATTTCGCTTTCAGAGGAGCTCCAGGCGTCGTAAAAATACAATGCGAAATAACGGTTATTTGACGCCTTTTTATGAATTTTTGGCATATTGGCGCCTTTTTGTGATGATGTCATGCTGACGTCATCATGGGCCCGGGTACGGATAGGGTGACATGGCAGCTGACGTGGGTGCCCAGGTTGCACTGAAACGGTGGCAGGGTGGACAAGGTGACGTGGAGGCTTGGTGGCGTGGAGGGGTGACGTCATTTTGACAGAGGTGTGACGTCATCGCGGAGGGTAGGGTGGTAAGCGGTCTCCCCGGCGGGGTCTTACGGACGTTGGAGGGGATGGCAGCGAACAGCCCGGGCGCCTGATACGTGGCGGGGGTACGACAGCAATACCACCCATCCCCCGGACGCAAAAGGTTGGGCAGTTCTGTTGGACGATCGACCGCCCACCGTAGGATGGGCGGGGTAGAAGATCTAACGGTGGGCAGCAATCTTAATGCGACAACGCGTTAATAGCGGGGGACCCGCCCAATTATATAATTAATGTTTAATAAATGGGGCGCGGGGTGGGTTTAGAACATTAGGTTATGGGTTTTTCGGGTTTAAAACACACATTTTATTAAATGTTTCTCATTTAAAACTTTATAATAAAATGGGTTTAGGGCGGAGGAAAGGGGGATAAGGGAAAATGAGGGTGAGGAAATTGATTTTTTGCCTTTTAACCATAGTTTTTTGCCAAACCCATAGTTTTTAGGAGGATTGAGGGCTAATATTAACCCTTAAGGGGTTAATATTTCCCAAGGAAGGGATATTTAGCTATAGTGCTAAGGGGAGGGTATTTATAGATGTTTTTGGGAGATTTTCATTGGATTGTAATAGACTTAGGGGAAGGGGGAAGTTAGGGAGATAGATAATATGTTAGTGATTAATATGGTTTGTGAGGTGAATGAAGGGGTAAAGCCAAGTTTTAATAAGTGAAACTTAACTTAGGATTTTGAGGATAAATGAAAATGATGAAAAATGATGTTTTTATACAAGAAATGTGGCTTCTTTTCATGCTTGAACTACATGGTTTGACCAAGTAGTTTGTGATATAATGAAGTGGAACTGGACACCTGAGCAGACCTCAAGGTCCTTGGGAGTGTTAGTAAAAATGAAGTTTGGGGGAAACTGGGGAAGTTAGACATGCTTCCAATGCTTGTCCTCCACTCTTTGTTTTTGATGCCCACATCCTGAGTGGCATAAGTTTTTGCACTTAATAGGCCAATTGGTGATGGCTCTCCATTTCTGCAACCTTGCACTACTTACCCATCTAGTAATCCTAACATTTTTTCTTCATTAAAGTGGGTTGACTTTGAATTAGCGGACCCTGATCTTCCTCTTTCTTTTACTCCTCCTATCTAATATCTACCCTTATTTCTTCCAAGGCCCCAGATTAAGCAGTTGGGCACCTTTATTTCTCTACCTAGCTAGTCATCTGCCAAGCTTGAGCTGTTTGGTCAGGGAACATTCTCTAATCTGCAGCAAGCAATTTAACCATCACATGGTCCAGTTTAGACTGTTGGGCCATCCATCAAGCATGATTAGCAGCAGTATTTGCATAACATGATACTGCCAAATAAGCTAGTAGTGGCATTTTGACTGGCCACTTTCCTGGTCTTTAGTCCGGGGTTCATTTTCACTTTTCTCTTGACCACTTGATTTTCTTTCCCTTTGATTTTTCTTTTAAGGCATACCCTCTTTTCATTTTTTAATTTTTTGTAGGATGTACACAAAATATGGAACCTTTGCAGCTTGCAATGATGAACATATTTAGCCCTTTCACTGTCAATCATGAAAGATGAAACCTATTGGTATAGGAACCTAACAGTGGCTCCACTTGGGGATGGATTTTCCTGGTGGAAAGCCAAGAACATCAGGTCAGATGGCCTTGTTTTCTTGCTTTCACTATGGTGAATTTGCTCTAGTATTGCCACCTTTGATCTGCAATTAGTGAGATGGTATGTAGTGCTTCATGACCTCTTTAGGACAACAATAAATATTTCATGACTTGCTAGCCTGTATCATTGCCTATCATTGGTTTTCTGTTTTGAAGACTATGCTCACTTCTGTTCATCTGAGCCTTCTCCAGCATCTATGTCATCTTGATGTGGTTTTGCTGATCTTTCTTCAAAATCTGTTGTAGTTGCTCTTCTATATATCTACTGTAAAAAGGAAAAAAGTACTTGAAAATATAGACATTTATGTACAATATGGGGCCATCCTATGCTTATGTATCATGGTAGTGCTTGAGCATTCTCCCATTCACTGGGCCTTCATCATTGTTTGACTCATCTAGACTCTTGAGAAAGAAGGTATTGTTACCTTGCACAACTTGAATTGTGAATGGCCCTTTCCATAGAAAGTCAAACTTGCCATGCTTTCCTTTGTCTTCCCTCCTAGAGTCCCATTTCAGTACTTTGTTACCTATGAAAAAGTCCTCAGACTTTGTTCTTTTGTCAAACACTTTTTTGAGCTTCTCCTGTAGAACTTGGGTTCTATGATACACTTCTTGCCTTGTTTGTTGTAAGTGGATTGTCTGATTGACCCTTCTCTGGATATCGTTGGGTTCAGCCTGTATTTCTTGCAACAATTTGATTACAGGGATCCCAAGGGAGGATGGGAACACAGCTTCCAGGCCATATACCAATTCATATGGGCTAGTACCAATGGATCTTTTTGTGGTCAATCTATCTGCCAATAGTCATTCACCAACTTTTTATGCCAATTCTTTTTGTTCTCCTCCAAGACCTTTTTAATGATGTTGATCAGGCTTTTATTGGAGGACTCGGTTAGGCCATCGCCTTGAGGGTAATAGGCTGTTGAGTGACCTAGGGTGATATGATATTTGTGACAGAAGCTGATCATTTTCTTGGATTTAAAGGCAGCTACATTATCTGTTATGATTTTCTCTGGGCAGCCAAATTCGGACAAGATATTGGTTTCTAGGAATTGTATGATAATTGAATCATTTGCTTGTCTACAAGGTATAGCCTCTATCCACTTGGTGAAGTAATCAGTAGCTGTCAAGATCCATCTATGCTG
>APFE030167135.1:313986-370265 GCA_000404065.3 Pinus taeda | reverse complement strand
TGTAACAAAGCCCTTTTTCTCTTTTTTCTTCCAATTGTTGTGGTGTAACCCTTATAGGTTCTGGAAGGCTAGGAGAAACAACACTTCCATCTTCATAGCTGTGAGGAGTAGAATTCATTGTTGTCATAATTTTACTTTCTAGTATGTCACAAAGCCCTTTTACTATTTCCAATTGTTGTGGTGTTGCTCTAAAGAAGGTGTTGCTCTTTGTATCCTCATAATGTGCTATCATTTCCTCTGTGAGAATTGCCCACGTAACAAGTTGTTTACGAGAGAAAAGCCCTTTATACCATAAAAATTGATCCAGTTCTAAATATGAAGATGCAATACATACCTTTTGTAATAGTGGTACACCATGTAGATCAAAATATTGCTCCATCTGACGTATCCAATTCACCGGATCCTTGCCATCAAACTTCCTCATCTTGCTTTTTCTTGATTTTAGGAGCACGATATTGAAATGACTATAACTTTGTACTTTCAGATCTTTAAGTTTTGAAATTGTGATCTATAGTAGCCCTCTGCATCCCCTTTCCAATGCCACTGGTCTGATCCAAATTGGATTCTCCAAGGAAGAGTTATGCCAAATCTCCCACAGTGACCTAATTATAGACCTTTTCAGAAGAGCGAACTTGTATGAAGTGCCACGTGTCACTATTTGGACCTCTAGCTCTGAAAAATATCTAGAAGAAACTAAAGTCCGTCCTCTTTCTGTACCTTTTTACAAAATTCCCATCCAATGCTCAGAGAGAAAGTTATGACGATTTTCCCTAGGTCACCTGTTTGGAATGTAATTCAGGAGTATGCAAAAAGACCAACTTCCTCAGATCATATCTCCGTAAATATGGCGCGAAAAGCTCTGAAATTCGGACCCGAGCTATAGTGCGATGTCTTCTCAAATGGTTTTTTTTCAACTTCTGAAACATCGCAGAAGAAAATTTATAGCGAAAATGCCACGATGACCTGTTTGAAGCAACGAAGCCCTAGAATCCAAAGCTCTGATACCAAATGTTATGGAACCAGCTCAAGAAAAGATAGAAAAGATAGTTCAACGCCTTAGAATTCAGCCTTTTCGAGGGGGCAACCTCCTTTACATTACATAAATGAACAATTCTTGGATGATTCATATGAAAAGACCTCCTCTCTATATATAGGAGTTTAAGGGGTCATAACATATCAGAGCCTACATAACAATAATAATGTAAGGGCACAATAATAACAATAGTGGGCTTCTATGGGGCACAATAGTAACAATATGGGCACTACATGGGTACATCAATATAATAAGTGGGTTTTACTAATAACAATAAGGGGTTACACTAGTAGTATAGGGGCCTAACAAAATCCATGTCACTGCTTTAGTTAGAGGCCTCACTATAGATCTCACCATAGAGCTCATCAGTAGGGTCACCACACTTACCCTAGGAATTCCATGAAGAAAAGAAGACAAAGGAGATAGTTAGGTGGAAAAAAGGGAAATTATTTTTAGAAGGTGAAGAACCCACTAAGGACAAAAATGGAGTAAGGAGGAACATTCTGCCATACCCATGGAGTGAGGTAGGCTAACAACTCATCAAATATATCTCAGGTGAGGGTAGATATAGTGTTGTTTATGGCTATCATTTCAGTATCCTTGAAGAATTAAGATTTGGGGTAGAAACACTAGTTCATCAAAGACTCAACATACCCTATTTCTTGATGCAATCACTCATAGACTCCAGCAACAAAGTGAAGGAAGGGAATTCCCAACAATTGGCTCACCATGGTTGATTAGGATCCTCATTGAAGGTGCCATCCAAAACCTCAGAATCCCTATAACATGGTCAGTATTTAGAGACTTTCCAATGGAGGATGACATCAAAACCCTCACTTATGATGTTAGTGCTTTTGTCAGTGAGGAGGAGGCAAAATAGGAAGAGGAAGATATAAAGCTATATAAGGATGAGATGGATGAAGAAGACACTGACACAGAGGAACATGATGAAGTAGAAGAACAAGAGGGAGAATAGAAGGAGGATGATGATGAAACAGAGGAGGAAACTGATGGAGATGAGGAAGAACCACAAGAGGAAGAAGACAGGAAGAACCACAAGAGGAAGAAGATAGGAAAAACAGACAGGAAGAAGATAGGACAAAAAGAGAGGAAGAAGGCATTGAAACAGAAGGGAAAGAACACAAGGAGGAGTCACCTAGGGTGTCTCCAGAGGCCATTGAGAGGGATGAAGCAGCTTCCCTCACTACTCTTGGCACCCGAGTCAATAAAAAAGGAAAAAGAAGGAGGCAAACACCACTATATTTCAGAACAAGAAAGAGCACAAGAATCAAACAAGGGAAGCCACAAATATCAACAAAAATTCCTATTGAGATTGAAGATTCCCCTACACAAAGAGACAAAATGCCTTCCCCTAAGTCACTAATCACCTATGTAAGGATGCCTAGTACTAGATAAACTTCATCAAAGGGTAAGGCCATCCCACAGGATCCACAACAAAACCTACAGGAAGCAAAAACAGTCCTACAAGATACTCTGTTGAAACTATAGGAAGCACAGAAATTGGAAAGCAAGGTAGGGGAGCACCAAGAAACAAAAGAAGAAGACCCAGAGACAAAGTAACCAAGCCCCCACCCTAACCTAGACTCCTATTACCATTTTACTGAAGGAGGCATGGTAATACCTCAAAAATTTTCCATCCCATTGTTTTTCAAACTTGAGAAGGAGAGGGCCAGAACCCATCGATAGATGTAATTCGCCAAGTCAAAAAGGGGTGGAAGACATTGGGCACATGGAAGAGAAACTCAAAGAAATGGGCAAAGAGCTAAGTGGCTTAAGGGACAGAGAAGTAATCATGAGAAGTCAACTTGAGAGAGAAAATGCATGGCTAAGGGGACAGCTACAGGAAAGAGAGAACCAACTAGCATGTATGGCCAACCTCTCCTTGGAGGTCATCTGTTGAGTGATAAAAATGTGTCTTTTAACCCCTATTTACCCTACATTAATTATCAATCTAGGTACGATTTTTTATCTCAAGAGTGTACTCAGTCTGAGGCGGTCACTTGTTCAAGAGTAATGCTTGCAGTATAGTGCTTATGGAAGAAAATGAATGCTAGAAACAAATTCTAATTGTAATGGCAAGAAACTTTAAATGATTTGTAACTAAATCATTCACTTAAGAAACTAAAGCAATCATCAGTCAAGGATGCAGTAACGATAACTCTTTCCCCTATAAACTGATGTAAATTAAAATCAATCACATACAAGATCTCCAATCTGAGAACTTAGACAGCAGTAGTCAATGTTCTTTACAGTTATTGATCTTTCAATCCACACTAAAGCAAATGATGGAAATAACAATTCAATTAACAGAAAAGGAACAGTAACTAAATCTATTGAAAAGATTGAACAACAAAGCTTAATCTACAGAAATGAATTCGGCAGCAATCTTAACCGAAAGGAATTGAACAACAATCTTCAACTAATAAAAGAATTGAACAGCAATCTAAGAAAGGAACAACAAACCTAAGTAAGTCTACAGAAATTAAACAACAAACTTAATTAAGTGTAAACACACAGTGACTATAGAATCAGTAATCTTATTCTAGCACACTGGATATTAACCACAAATATAAAGGAACAACAATTGCAATTATAATTGAACAACAGTTAAATGAATAGCAATCGCAATTGCAAGTGAACCGTAGTTAAATGAACAGAAATCACAATTGTAAATGAATAGCAATATCAATCTGTAAATGAACAGCAGAATCTAAATTAGACAATGCAATATTATTTTAGGATGAACAGCATAACATTCAATCATAAATAACAATCTTGCTATCCAAATATGATTTCGATATAACAGAGCAATTCAATGAAATGTTCAAAAATAGAAGATTATTGAATAAGGCAAGTTAAGGAAATCAAACCACACACGACTGTAATCGTAAAATAATGATACAAGAAGCAAGTGATCCACTAGGGTTAGGCCCTTAGCCACCAGGGAAGCACTACTACGTTTAATCCAGGATCAGATAATAGAATAGCAACTGAGTTATATATTAATCATAAATGGCAGAGTTACAGCTATCGCTCTTTAAAGAGATTCAATGATCAAAGTTCAGAATACAACAGTGAATTCTACAAATTGACAATAATATATGCCCCTTGGGCTAGCAGCATTATTCCTTTTTATAATGGTTAGGCGAAAATATCAAAAATATAGATAAGTCTTAAAGCAACAATCCCTCAGGATCAAAGGATCATGAGGAATTCGCCATATCTTTGATCTTTTGTTATCGTTTTGTCCTCTTACGTTGATGCCGCATTTCCTCTTCCTTTTCCTAGACCATGCACTCCGATCTTGATTTCCTCGTCTGGATACAGGTTCCTATCAAAGGGACAACAGTTGCTTCTGCTTTGTCTTTTCCTCCGGAATAGTGTTTTTCCATTTTCTTCACTTTCTGTTTAGAAAAATATAATAATTAGTCATTTTTCTTCAATCACAAATCTCCTTAATTCTATCATAATTCTTTAACATATTACCATCTTAGAATGTAAAGAAGTTATGATTTAAAGGAAAAGATAAAGAAATAAATAGTAAATACATACCTTTTCCAATGCTCAACACACCCCCTTGCTTACCCTTTTTCATGCCCTCATGAAAACATTGTAATTTACATGCAAGGCAGTTAGGGAATAGGCTAGAGAAGGATTTTCACGCAGTGGTCTAAAACCGTGATGTGTGGCTAAAACTTCAAAAATATGCCTTGTTTTGCCTTCAGGAAATTCATATAGGGCCCTATACCTTGGTGTAGGATACCATATGATTGGACTTTGAAAACTACAGCTTGACCAATACATGCCTTCTCTCAAGATGAGGTTACTATAGGTAACCAGGCGATCAGCGGCTAGCTTAAAATTTTCGTAATTGAATGGCTCTTTGTCCTGAACATTCCAATTGGAAGTCTTGTATCGGAATTTAGTTGCTTCTATGGCAAGGTCTTTGATTGATAGGAAGTATTCTACCCCTTGCTGGACAACTACTGTGTGAATGGGTCCCAATATCTGGATCACACCCTTCTTTCTCATTAAGCTTCTATACTTATTCCACAGTTGTAATGGTTTCTTGGTTCACCCCTTACCCATAGATCTAACCCTTTCTCCTATATCTGAAAGGTATTATGGGCTTTAAGCCACTTTATCTAGTTAACAGCAAAAGAGATGAATGCCTAAAGGTGGATATCACCCACGAAAGGGCTAGGGTTCTCTTCCGTTTCACCTTCCAACACAAGATTATGCAAATAAAACTCACATAGCAATCGCTTGACTTTCACCCTATAATGCTTACAACAGTTTATGAAATCATCAATAGTTTTTAATTCTATAGGCACCCCTACCTTGACAGCCTTAATTTTTAATTGTAAGTACCTTTCCATCAAAAACAAAGCATAATTTTTGACAGGTGCCCTACATGCTAGAACATTAGTATATAGAGAACATAGGGTATCCATTTGACTCATAACTGTGTCTAGTCTATTGGTTACCTTTTTAACTTTTTCCTTTGCCCTTTTCCATCTATCGAAGGCCTCGCTCTCTGATGCATTGATGTTCTCTACTTGCTGCTGTAACTTCTGATATTTCTCCTGAGGAACAGTTTCCTATGTGAGCTTTTCTATCGTTTGTTGGGCCTATGCCAGATCCTTTTAAAGTCTCACTATCCTCGAAGCATTGTCCATCAAAACATTTTTGGGTTGGAGATCTACCTGGATCTCCTTATTGTGACATCTGGTTCCTATAGTTTGTGTTTCCTTCTCATGAACTATCTGATCAGTCATGATGCTAGAGGAAAATGCCTATGTCTGGACGTCCTTATTACAAACTCATGTGTCTTCTGTTTGGGCCTCTGCATTTGTAACAACCGCATGTTGTTTCTTGTGGTCCTAAATGATAATGGGTTTAGTTTTAGTTCTTTTGGTCTTCATTTTATGGGGTTTCGTCTGGGTGGCTACATCCTTTGTTTCAAGATTTCTTTTTGAGATTCTCCCCATTTTTAGGACCCTTATTTTTTGTCTGAGTTGTTTAACTACATTTAGCAGTCTCTGTTGTTCCTTTCACAGCCTTTTGATTTCATTCGTTTTCTTCGAAGGAACAACGGTTTCTTTTCTCAGGCTTGGGCTTTGTTCTTCAAGGATTATACCCTCACCCTGGCTTATCTCCATGTTTTCTTCTTGGAACACTTCTTCAGTGTTCTCGTCCTCCTGATTAAGTTTCTCATGGAAGGAAACCCTGGTTTGATCTGCTATTTCTTGGGCAGCTTCTGCTTCTACCTCTTCTTCATCATTCATTTATTTGGATGCACCCTCACTGTGAGAAGAGTGTTCCCGTGATTGCCCTTCTTCTTCTTCCTCATCATTTAGCTCCTCAGATGCACTCTTACTGTGATCAAAGTGTTCATGTGATAGTCCTGCCTCAATATCGAGGTTGAGTGGGCTGTGGGGCTGGATGTATTCTCCCATATTGGCCAAAATTTGGGCCAAGTTGTCTTCTTGTAGAGGGTTTTGTAATGGGCTTTCGTTGGGTGGCTCTGATTTCTCCCTTCTTCCTCACTGGAATGTTGAGTTTCCTCTTCCAGTTCCTCTTCTTCATTTTCTTCTAATTCTTCTTCTTCATTTTCCCCTCCTTCAAGTTTTCAGGGTTGCTCGTCCTCTGAGTCATATATCTCTAATGGTTGGCTACTGTTTTCTTAGGGATTTCCCAACATTCCTCTGCTTCTCCCCAGTCTGGCAAACTGTCTACGTTTCTGCGGTCTAAGTGACGTGCTAGCAGTGCTTTTTCGTTTTGGAGCTGGTAAGGCCAATCCCCCATCTATTGAGAAAACCAATTCTTCCCAACTACTCTGCTATTGAGTGAGACTATAACTGACTATTAGCCAAATTAAGTCATGATGACTTACTACCATTTCTACATGATGAGATTTTCTCATACTTCGAGCAGCATCATGCAATAAATAATTTAAGTATGCAGGCAAATTCACAACACATTTTTGTTTTAATATAGCTAATAGTTTGATATGGCATGGTCTTACCACGTCTTTTCTACCATCACAGGTGATGTAGCTTTGCACAATCTTGGCTAATTCTGCCCATGGTTCTCCCAGGGTTGCAGGCAAGACTCCTTTTCCTTTGATAGTAAGGCTTTTTCCTTCGTCCCGGAAGATGGTTACAACGTCTTGAAGTCTCACTTTTTTCTGGGTCCATACTGGTCCAATAGCTAGCAGTCCCGATACTTTGGAAATTATCACGTCTGTTACTGTTATTTGCCTCCCCCTCACCATGGAACAATCCTCATGTAAATTCTGCAGAAATTCAATGGCCACTGTCTCATTAGACTATTGTAGTCGGTTAAGGTAGGCAATCCATCCCACTCTTACTAAAATTTCACATGCAGCGTCGAAGATCATTAACACCTGTGGTTCACTGTGTATTGATATGCCTCCCATTTTGTTCAAGCTTAGCACAATGTTAATTTTTACAGAGCAAAAACACAGAAATGGAGATGGAACATCAAGTTGTTCAAGCTTTAGCACACTGTTAAATTTTTACAGAGCAAAAACACAGAAATGGAGATGGAACAAAAAGTTGTTCAAGCTTTAGCACACTGTTAAATTTTTACAGAGAAAAAACACAGAAATGGAGATGGAACAGCAAGTTGTTCAAGATTTAACACACTATTAAATTTTTTCAGAGAAAAAACACAGAAACGGCAATGGTACAACAAGTTGTGCATATTGGGAAATATCAATACCATTAAACTTGTTATTCCCGAGTTTTGATGTAGTCATAGTACCTCCAAATAAGGAGTTGACACGTATGCCAGTGTATTATGGAGGACACCCGCACCCCCCTGAAATGTGATAGGCCATCCTTAGCCAGCAAATAAAGGAGCAGCATGCTGGACTACAGTCGTACAATAAAGTAAAGGAATGGCATATATATCCATGACATGATTACAAAAATTAGCGGATTACTGAAATCGAGGCTTATGATGGAAATCACAAATAGATATGGAAATGTCGTGATATGATGCGAAAAATAAAGGATAGGACAACTGACATAAGTAAAAGTTCTTATGCAGTCATTATCCACTTTAATAATTATGATTGATTTAAAATTACTTTTCATGTATAAAAGGTTCGAAAGGGTTATATAACATAATCTCATTTGAAATCAATATAAAGGTATAAGAAAAAGGATTATAATGACTATTGGTGTATGAAAAATATGACTTCAATACCATCAGCAGAGCTCTGTTTCCCACAGGTGTCCATAACCTTGACAGAGTTGCTTGTTTCACCCTTGGAACCATAATCCTTTGTGTATGCCTATGAAAGTGTTGTGTGATGTCAGAATGGAGGCCATGTTGCTGGCTTGGTAACCAGATGAATCACAATGCCATTCACCGGGAAGGAGTGAAAGGTGGGCAGGCCGGCTCATGATGAGACCTCCTGTTCCAAGGACTTTTTTTTTTCTGATATGCCTCTTGGATCATATCCTTGGTGTGGTGGCCATAATTGGAATGCCACTTCACTTGCTTCCTTATGATCATGGTAGGCTGGCTCTTGATGAGACCCCCTATCCTTCATCTGACAAATCATGTTAGTAATCATATAGATATATATTTTTCTCTTTTTTGTTTTCTTTTATATAGCACTTTCCTATTTATATATAGAGCGTGGCTCAACACTCTTTAAGAGTAGGAATGGTGGAAGAAGTTTAAACATCTCAATCGAGGAAAATATTCCCTTTATTCTTATTCAATAATAATGATCAAAGAGAATTATGAATATTTATGAAAGAACCAACATGATAAAAATAATCAATCAAATTGGTTTTAGTGAAAATAATGATAGCAAAGTGATATAAATAGTTGTCCTTTCCTCTTTTTTCTTATCAATTCAAAGCAATTTCTCTAAAGATAACGATTTTTCTTTGGTTTGTTGATTTTTAGTATCCTCTAGTTTTTGTATTCTTGCATAAATGTATAGTTATGCCTTAAATGAACCATCATTCACAAAAATCATCTAAATGATCAAACACACACACACAAAAAACAAAAATAATGCACTCAAAAAGTGTTGTTCCTTAGATGGAATAGCTATTGTTCCTTAAGAGGGACAGCAAAAGAACATCTGCACACAAAAACTGTGGTTCCTTTAAGAGGAACAAAAAGCAAAAGAAAAGAAAAAAAATACACTCGAAACTGTTGTTCCTTAAGAGGAACATCAGTTGTTCCTTAAACGGAACAGCAAATAAAGCAAGCGTGAAATATAATACTGGTCCTTTGGCACAACAGCATATGATCAACCAAAATCGAAATTGTTGTTCCTTTGGAAGCAATGACAGAAAGGAAAAGAAATGTGAAGAAGGGTTGTTCCTTTAAAAGGAACGACAAAACAATATGGTGGAAGTGATGTTCCTTCAGAAAGGAACATCATTTTTTTTGTTTTTGTGTGTGTGTGTGTGTTAGTTCTATAAATATAATAACAAATATTATAATAATAATAACTGTAATAATAATAATAATATTAATTATTTGACCTGGGCCTCAAGTCAAAATTAGCCGTTTATCTTGTTAGCCGTTGGAGTCTCTGCTCAGACTATTTAACTTGCTGGACTGGATCTGTTTCTTCAACTTGTCTTGATGATGAACCACACTGGTTGGTTCGAAACGCGTCGACAAATGTCTTTCTATATGTGATTTACACCGAAATTCTTCTTATAAAAATGAAAGTGTTGTTCCTTTGGAAAGGAACAGCAAAACTGCGAAAATGTTGTTCCTTCGGAAAGGAATAGCAAAAACAAAAGTGTTTTTCCTTCAGAAAGGAACAGTAAAAAAAAGTGTTGTTCCTTCGGAAAGGAACAACAAAAAAACGAAAGTGTTGTTCCTTCAGAAAGGAACAACAAAAAAACGAAAGTGTTGTTCCTTCGGAAAGGAACAACAAAAATGCGGAAATCTTGTTCCTTCGGAAAGGAACAACAAAATGCGAAAGTGTTGTTCCTTTGGAAAGGAACAACGGAAAAAGGAAAGTGATGTTCCTTTGGAAATGAACAATAGAAAAATGAAATTACAAATGCGGGGATGATGTTCCTTCGGAAAGGAACAGCAAAATGCGAAAGTGTTGTTCCTTTGGAAAGTAACATCAAAAAAATGAAAGTGTTGTTCCTTTGGAAGGGAACAGCAAAAATGCGAAGATGTTGTTCCTTCAGAAACGAACAACAAAATGAGAAGGTGTTGTTCCTTCGGAAAGGAACAACAAAAAGGTGGAAATTCTATTCCTTCGAAAAGGAACAGCAAAATGAAAAAGTGTTGTTCCTTTGGAAAGGAACAGCAAAAAGGCAGAAAATCTATTCCTTCGGAAAGAAACAGCAAAATGTAAAAGTGTTGTTCCTTCGAAAAGGAATAGCAAAAAGGCAAGAATGTTGTTCCTTCGAAAAGGAATAGCAAAATGCAAAAGTGTTATTCCTTCGGAAAGGAACAGCAAAAAGGCGGAAACGTTGTTCCTTCAGAAAGGAACAGCAAAATGCAAAAGTGTTGTTCCTTCGAAAAGGAACAGCAAAACAGCGGAAATGTTGTTCCTTTGAAAAAGAACAACAAAATGCAAAAATGTTGTTCCTTCGGAAAGGAACAACAAAAAGGCGGAAATGTTGCTCCTTCAAAAAGGAACAACAAAATGCAGAACTGTTGTTCCTTTGGAAAGGAATAGAAAAAAGGCAAAAATGTTGTTCCTTTGGAAAGGAACAGCAAAATGCAGAAGTGTTGTTCCTTCGGAAAGGAACAGAAAAAAGGCGAGGATGTTGTTGCTTCGGAAAGGATCAGCAAAATGCAAAAAAAATGCAAAAATGCAAAAAATATGTACAGAAAGTAATTTATACAAGCAAAAAAGAAAAACTTATGTACAAAATTTCAGAACAATGAAATTATTTAGTGAACTAATGCCAAGGAAGGATTATTTTCCTCAGCAAGAATCTACATATCTGAATCTTCCCGAAGCTGCTGGTAAAAGGAATCTCGAGTAAGTGGTTTATGGTACAGTCGCACTCGATGGCCATTTGCTTTAAAGGTATGTCCAGATCCGTCAATAGTAGTCAAAGTAATGGTGCCATTGTCATGCACTTTCTGGATTTCATACGGTCCAAGCCATTGAGTCTGAAGTTTTCCTGGAAAATCCTGAAACATGGAGTCATATAAGAGTGCCCAATCTCCTTCGTGGAAGATTTTCTTTTTGATCAGGGTGTCGTGCCATTTTTCTCTCTGTTGTTGGATTAATGCAGTGTGTTGAAGAGCTGAGAACCTAATTTCATCTAGCTCGTTAATTTGTTGCAATTTGTTAGTTTGGGCCTGATTTAAATCCAGACTGATCTCCTGTGCTATTCTTAATGTTTGTTTTTCGAACTCTATTAGAAAGATGGGTTCCTTTCCAAATACTAGCTGATATGGTGAATAACCAGTGGTGTTTCTCCACGTTACTCGGTATGCCCACAAGGCCTCCGGTAATCTTGAAGCCCAATCATGCATGTGCGACGCAACAGTTTTTTTCAATATTGCCTCTATCACTTTATTCGTGCTCTTTACTTGGCCATTTGCCTGTGGGTGATACAAAGTGGTAATTTTGTGTTGAATGTGATAATTTCTTAATGTTGCAGTGATTTTATTACCTACAAATTGTGGTCCTCCATCCGTGATTATGTCTCATGGGAGGCCATATCAGACAAATATTTGGAACAGGAAATGAATCACAGAGTCCTATGTAGCTCTTGGAAGTGCCTCTACTTCAACCCATTTGGTAACATACTCTGTTGCTACTAGAATATATGTTTTCTGATTTAAGGATGGGTTGATCGGACCAACAAAATCGAGCGCCCAACGCTCAAATGGTTTGATTACTAGCTGTGGTTTTAAAGGCATTTCGTCGAACTGTCCAGGGCGTCTTGCTCTTTGGCAACTGTCACAGGCTTGAACAAATTTCTTAGCATCTTTAAAGATTGTGGGCGAGCAATAACCTATTTGCAAAACCTTGTGACCAACCCTTCAATCTGCGAAATTTCCGCCACACTGTTTGTCATGACAAGCTTTCATAATGTCAAATATTTCTTCTTCATGGACGCATCTTCTAATGTGCATATCTGCCCCTATATGAAATAGGTAGCCCCCAATCCAAGAAAATCAGGTACTACGTTGCACAATATGTTTTCCTTCACTGGGGATTAAATGCTTTGGTAATTTTACTACTGCTAAATAATTTGCAACATCAGCATACTAGGGTGTATTGACAGTGACAGCAAACAAATGTTCATTTGGGAATTGATCTTCAACTGCTGTTGTGTCTGTTGGCTTCGGCATTTGTGAGAGAAAATCAACTATAGGATTTTCTTTCCTAGGTCAATCTTTTATTGTGATGTCAGATTCCTGCAATAAGATCAACCATCTTGTTACTCTACCATATGTAATAGGTTTATTTGCTAAATATTTTATGGCAGAGTGATATGTATATAAAACAACAAGATATCTAGTGATATAATGCCTAAATTTATTTACAGCATGTAATACAGCTAAAAACTCTTTTTCAGTAACGGTATAGTTTAGCTCAACAGGAGACGAATTCTTGGTAATATAATAGATTTCATATGGTTTTTTGTCATATTCCTGCCCAAGGACTGCTCCAATAGTTGTGTCTGAAGCATCCGATGAAATTTGAAATGGCAGGTCCCAATTTGGGCCTCTGCGCACTGGGGCTATTGACACAAGTTTTTTCAGATCCTCAAAAGCACGGTCGCATTTATTTGTCCAAACAAAATCAACATTCCCTGTCAATGCACATAGAGGTGCAGCTATTTGAGAAAAATGTTCTATAAATCTCCTATAATAACCAGAAAATCCTAGAGAACTGCATACCTCTGTCTGTGTGGTAGGAGTAGGTATTAACAAAATTATTTGAATTTTGGCCGGATCTACCTTTATTCCTGCTGTTGAGATATAATGACCTAGGATGAGACCTTTGGTCATCATCATATAGCACTTTTCATGGCTCAAGCAGAGCCTGGTGGCAATACATCATTGCAGCATCTTTTCCAATGTGTCTAGTGCTGGCTCAAAATCATCTCCATATGGTGTGAAATCATCCATGTATACTTTGAGCCCTTCATTTATTAAATCTGAAAAGATGCTAAGGATGTCCCTCTGAAATGTGGCAGGGGCATTGCATAGGCCAAAGGGTAGGACTCTGTAAGCAATTGTTCCCCAAGGACAGGTAAAAGTAGTTTTGTCCTGGTCTTCAAGGGCAATCTGAATCTGATTGTATCCACTGAAGCCATCCAAGAAAGAAAAGAATTTCTTTCCTGCTAATGTGTCTAATACCTTATCAATGAATCGAAGGGGAAAGTGGTCTTTCTGGGTTGCTTTGTTTATTTCTTTGTAATCTACACAAATCCTCCACTTTCCATTCTTCCTTGGCACCACTACTAGTGGAGAGACCCACTTGCTATCAGAGATTGGATAAATAAAGTTTACAACCAAAATTTTTTGTAATTCAGCTTTCACAATATCTTTTAGGTGAGGGTTGAGTCTCCGTTGGGGTTGGAAAACGGGTCTAACATCCTTTTCTGTATAAATGTGGTGCGTACACAGCTAGGGATCAATTCCTTTCATGTCTGGATAATCCCATGCAAAAGCTTCCTTATATTTTTTCAGTAGTTGGACCAGCTTATCTTCTTGTTCAAGAGTCAAGTTATTGTTAATGTTCAAGGTTTTTCCTGGCTCAATCTCTATAGTTTTGTTGTTTGAAACAAAGGTAGTGGGTATTGTTTGATCATGAGTGCCTTTGAGAGGATCTTCTTCTAGTTCATTGTCAAATGTTGTCTCTATCATGTGACATTGTACATGGGATCTGGATTCAAATTGGTTAATGAAGTTGTTAATAACATCATCCTCTATTTGATCTTTAAAATCAAGGGCATCTTCTATGGTTAATGGGGACCTAATGTTTTCTATGATGTATGATACAGGTTGTTGTTAGTTTTTATTATTGTTACACTTGGCTGGGTTGGAGGGTATAGAGCTAGATTCTTGATATTACTCCCTCTAGTTATGGTCATACTACCTTGTCAGTAGCCAATGTAAGCATCAGTAGTCGCAAGCCAAGGTCTACCTAATATTAACGGGTATCCATCGAGTCGGTTTTTTGGCTTGATTATTAAAAAGTCGGCAGGATATTCCCAGGAATCTACGGATACCATTACATCGTGTAGTGTACCTTCTGGCCTAACCACTGACCGGTCAACCAGTTCTAATAAGGTGGAGGTTTCTTCCACTAATGTAATGCCTAGTTTTTAAAAAGTGGTGGTTGTTAAAATATTAATTGCAGCCCCTAAATCAACCAAGACATCTGAAAAGGTTTATCCATTGATTTGCACCATCACTATAGGATTCTTTGGGTCTTCATATTTGACAGGTGTTTCTCTTCCTGATAATAGATCAGATGGGATGCCAACTACTTGGACTGTGGGGTTAGTTGTTATTCTCCTCTTTGGCTTCCTTATACATAATTCTTTGATGGTTTTTGCATATATTGGGATATCTTGGATAGCTTGGAGGAGTGGGATTTTTATGCACAAATTTCTTAGTTCTCCTAGAATATCAAAGTCAGGATTTTCTATAGGGCGTGGTATGATTAACCGTTCTGGGAATGGGGGAGAAGACGTGGTAGCTTGATCCTGAGTTTATTGTATGACCACATCTTCTTCTTGTAGTGGTTGTTCTACGGGTAGCTGATTTTCAACTTGAATATTTTTATCTCCCTCAGTTTCTATAATGTGCCCAGACCTTAACTGAAGGTCGTTTCACTCCCTTAGATCAGTTTCTAGTTCTGATGTTTCGATTATTTGAACAGATTGAACAGGTCTATTATTTGGGTTCGGGTTGGGTTGGGCTGGGAGTTGCGGTCTTAAGTTGGACTGGGGATTTTGTTGTAGTGTATATCGCGCTGGCAATGTGGGTTGAGGGAGTGGGATGGTTCCAGCTGGCTGATTCATCAGTCTTTGCCAATTTGACTGCCAGGCTCGACTTTGCAAAGCGGGAGGGGACCATTGTGTTGGATATGCATTGTTTTTCCAAAATGGTGAAGAATAGGGAAAATTTGGCCAATTAGGTTGGCTTGTTTGATTTGGCCATGGTGATGAAGGAAATGGTTGTTGTGGCTAGTTTGAAAAGGGAGGCTGATTTTTCCACATTGTATTATATTGCTGAGCATGATATTGCGGAGGCTGGAAAGAAGAAGATGGATCGGAGGACATACCTGATTGTCGTGGCTGCCAATTGACAGCGCTGATTAAGTAGGTACACCAATTCTGATTCTTCTTCCGCTTCTTTGTACACTGCTTTCAAACCCGGGAGTGAGAGACATTTCTCTGTGGAGTGATATTTTGTACAGATAGAGCAGACTTGAACTGCATCCAATGGGCAATCTTTGTGGTTTTGTTTCTCTCTACATCTCGGGCAGAATATTGCCAGATTTTGCTCTACTTCTACTTGTTTCTATTTCACTTGCATAATATCAAGCTGCATTGTCAGAGTCCCCAATATATCAGTTTTGAAATTCTCCAGTAAATTCCTGATTTCTGCACAAGTTACTCCTTCACCAGAGAACTTGTTGTCCCTTGTGAACCTGTCACGTTTCGTTGGTTTTAGCCTTGTACTGCCTTGTGAAATCCTGATGCACAAATCAATAATGTCAGCAAAATTTTCACGATAGATGTCACCTTTTCCCATAATATTAAGTGTTTCAACCCATTGTTCCTTCATTCCTTTAATTAATGTCATTTTTAATACATTGTCAGGTAAGAGTAATGATGCATAAGGAGATATATAAAGATTATATTGAAAACGTTCAACATATTCGTCTAGTGTCTCATTAGGTCTGGCTACCATTTGAAATATTCCATCCTTTGACTCTCTAGACCTACAATAATTCTGATATTTCTTTAGGAAACCACCTTTCATCTGATCCCAGTCATTTATGACAGCTCCACCTAACCCCATAAACCATCGTAAAGCTACTCCTTTTAATGTGGATGGAAATAATTTTAGCTTTTGGGGATCGGTAGTATAGTCATACCCCCGGCATAGTACATCGAATTCAAATAAAAATGTGTCTAGATCTTTTGATGTTAGGCCATGGAATGTAGGAATATGTTGAAGAGGAATGGCCTTCATAGGTGCATTAACTGCAGTATCTACAATGGGATATTGCAGTGTGGAGGTTTGAGGTGTTTGCTATTCTAGGCCATTTGGTCAAATATGTGCCAATATACTTCTGGGATTTCTAGGGGTGTATTTCTAGGCTAGTTAGAAGGAGCAGGAATGGCCTTAACATCACTTCCTTTGTCTAGGATGATGAGAGTTCCTTGTTGAACTAATGCCTGGGGGGATTTTAGCTCTTTAGGTTCTTCAACTTTGTTCTGGATGATTTTGACAGCATTTCCCTTATCTGGGTTGTTTAGTGGCTGAACTATTCCAAGAGGAGATCTTGGTTCTTCGGTTTCCCCTGTTTCTCCTCCTCCTTCACAGAGATTACTAAGGTTCCTTTCTTGTAATGTTTTTGGGATAGAATTCTCAATTTCTTGAAAATCTTGCTCCTCTGTTTGGTTGTGCACCTCAGCAAAGGCTACAAATGGTGATTCTATGGCCCGAAGGGAACTGGTAGGTTGTTTAGAAGCAGCTTTTCTAGGGCCTACTGACGGCTGAGATTCTGCTTTTTTAAGGATTTCTTCTATAAAGGTCGATCGACCAAGGGTCACCGGCCTCTTAGCTTTATCAGGCTTGGGTAGTGGTTTATGATTCTTTTCAAGCTTTTTCTGCTTAGCCATGCACACAAATCAAATACTTATTTCTACGCAAAATAACAACAAATTTGCAAGAAAGTGGGCGAGGGAGCAGGGCTGTTACATGCTCCGTACACAGGTTCTTACCTTCCATTTTTAAAACCCACCTCTCTCCTAGAAGGTACTTATACTACTCTCTTGTCAAAAGAAACAAATGGCTACACTCTCCCCAGCAACGGCGCCAAAATGTTGAGTGATAAAAATGTGTCTTTTAATCCCTATTTACCTTACATTAATTATCAATCCAGGTATGATTTTTTATCTCAAGAGTGTACTCAGTCTAAGGCGGTCACTTATTCAAGAGTAATGCTTGCAGTATAGTGCTTACTGAAGAAAATGAATGCTGGAAACAAACTCTAATTGTAATGACAAGAAACTTTAAATGCTTTGTAACTAAATCATTCACTTAAGAAACTACAGCAATCATCAGTCAAGGATACAGTAATTATAACTCTTTCCCCTGTAAACTAATGTAAATGAAAATCAATCACATGCAAGATCTCCAATCTGAGAACTTAGACAGCAATAGTCAATGTTATTTATAGTTATTGATCTTTCAATCCACACTAAAGCAAATGCTGGAAATAACAATTCAATTAGCAAAAAAGGAACAGCAACTAAATCTATTGAAAAAATCGAACAACAAAGCTTAATCTACAAAAATGAATTTAGCAGCAATCTTAACCGAAAGGAATTGAACATCAATCTAAGAAAGGAATAGCAAACCTAAGTAAGTCTACAGAAATTGAACAGAAAACTTAATTAAGTGTAAACACACAACGACTATAGAATTAGTAATCTTGTTCTAGCATGCAGGATATTAACCACAGATATAAAGGAACAACAATTGCAATTATAATTGAACAGCAATCGTAATTGCAAGTGAACCGTAGTTAAATTAACAACAATCGCAACTGTAAATGAACAGAAATATCAATCTATAAATGAACAGTAGAATCTGAATTAGACAATGCAATATTATTTCAATATGAACAGCATAACATTCAGTCGTAAATAACAATCTTGCTATCCAAATATGATTTCCATATAACAGATAAATTCAATGAAATGTTCAGAAACAAAAGATTACTAAATAAGGCAAGTTAAGTAAATGTAAAGGAAATCAAACCACACACAACTGTAATCGTAAAATAATGATATAAGAAGCAAGTGATCCACTAGGGTCGGTCCCTTAGCCACTAGGGAAGCACTGTTGCGTTTACTCCAAGATTAGATAATGGAATGACAACTAAGTTATATATTAATCATAAATGGTAGAGTTACAGTTATTGCTCTTTAAAGAGAGTCGATGATCAAAGTTCAGATTACAACAGTAAATTCTACAAATTGACAATAATATCCGCCCCTTGGGCTAGCAGCGTTGTTCCTTTTTATAATGGCCAAGCAGAAGTATAAAAAATAAAGATAAGTCTTGAAGCAGCGATCCCTCAGGATCAAAGGATCCTGAGGGATTCGCCATATCTTTGATCGTCAGTTATTGTTTTGTCCTCTTGCGCTGATGTCGTGTTTCCTCTTCCTTTTCCTCAACCATGCACTCTGATCTTGATTTCCTCATCTAGATACGGCTTCCTGTCAAAGGGACGGCAGTTGCTTCCGCTTTGCCTTTTCCTCCGGAATAATGATTTTCCATTTTCTTCACTTTCTGTGTAGAAAAAGACAATAATTAGTCATTTTGTGTCAATCACAAATCTCCTTAATTCTATCATAATTATTTAACATATTACCATCTTAGAATGTAAAGAAGTTATGATTTAAAGGAAAAGATAAAGAAATAAATGGTAAATACATACCTTTTCCAATGTTTTAGTTAGAGGCCTCACTATAGATCTCACCCTAGAGCTCATCAGTAGGGTCACCACACTTACCCTAGGAATTCCATGGAGAAAAGAAGACAAAGGAGACAGTTAGGTGGAAAAAAAGGAAATTACTTTTAGAAGGTGAAGAACCCACTAAGGACAAAAATGGAGTAAGGAGGAATAGTCTGCCATACCCATGGAGTGAGGTAGGGTACCAACTCATCAAATATATCTCATGTGAGGGTACATATAGTGTTGTTTATGGCTATCATTTCAAGATCCTTGAAGAATTAAGATTTGGGGTAGAAACACCAGTTCACCAAAGACTCAGCATTCCCTATTTCTTAATGCAATCGCTCATAGACTCTAGCAAAAAAGCGAAGGAAGGGAATTCCCAACAATTGGCTCACCATGGGTTGATTAGGATCCTCATTGAAGATGCCCTCCAAAACCTTAGAATCCCTATAACATGGTCAGTATTTAAAGAATTTCCAAGAGAAGATGACATCAAAACCCTCACTTATGATGTTATTCCTTCTGTCAGTGAGGAGGAGGAAAAATAGGAAGAGGAAGATATAGAGCTATATAAGGATGAGATGGATGAAGAAGACGCTGACACAGAAGAACATGATGAAGTAGAAGAAGAAGAGGGAGAAGAGAAGGAGGATCATGATGAAACAAAGGAGGAAACTAAGGAAGAAACTGATGGAGATGAGGAAGAACCACAAGAGGAAGAAGACATGAAAAACAGAGAGGAAGAAGATAGGAAAAGCAGAGAGGAAGAAGACAGGAAAAATAGAGAAGAAGAAGGCATTGAAACAGAAGGGGAAGAACACAAGGAGGAGTCATCGAGGGTGTCTCCAGAGGCCATTGAGAGGGATGAAGCAGCTGCCCCCACTGCTCTTAGCACCTGAGTCAAGAAAAAAGGAAAAAGAAGAAGGCAAACACCACTATATTTCAAAACAAGAAAGAGCACAAGAATCACACAAGGGAAGCCACAAATATCAACAAAAATTCCTATTGAGATTGAAGATTACCCTACACAAAGAGACAAAATGCCTTCCCCTAAGTCACCAATCACCTCTCTAAGGAGGCCTAGTACTAGATAAACTTCATCAAAGGGTAAGGCCATCCTACAAGATCCACAGCATAACCTACAGGAAGCAAAAACAGTGCTACAAGATACTCTGCTGAAACTATAGGAAGCACAAAAATCGGAAAGCAAGGTAGGGGAGCAGTAAGAAACAAAAGAAGAAGACCCAGAGACAAAGTAACCAAGCCCCCAACCTAACCTGGACTCCTATTACCGTTTTATTGAAGGAGGTAGGGTAGTACCTAAAAAAACTTCCATCCCATTGTTTTTCGAACTTGAGAAGGAGAGGGCCAAAACCGACTGATGGATGCAATTCGCCAAGTCAAAAAGGGGAGGAAGACATTGGGTACATGGAAGAGAAACTCAAAGAAATGGGCAAAGAGCTAAGTGGCTTAAGGGACAGAGAAGCAATCATGAGAAGTCAACTTGAGAGAGAAAATGCATGGCTAAGGGGACAGTTGCAGGAAAGAGAGAACCAAGTAGCATGTATGGCTAGCCTCTCCTTGGAGGTCATCTAGTGTAGGATGCCAGCTAAATGCTATGCTCTTTACCTCAAAGAACAATGGCTGCAATTTCAAATTAAAACACTAGCACAAAGGGGCACCATGCCATTTCAGGACTACAGGTAGTTCATTGATCTTTGTGATCAAAATACACTAGAGGATAGGGCCAGAATGGCTGAGTTTTATTTGCACAACATAGCCCTCACATACATTAATGTTTGGGACCCTAATGCCAAGCTAGGAGATCTACAATTAATGGATTTGGCATCATGGATGAACCATGAGGATTCAAGAGCTTTAGAGATGAAAATAATATTGGCCAAAGAGAAAAATGAACCTCTTTTCATCAAAGTTAAACAATCAAATCACATGGCCCTAATCAGCACCCATAATTTGATTGCAAATGATCCTCAACTGGAACCTTGATATATTTCTGCCAAAGATTAAGCAATTTCACATTTTGAGGATATGTTAGGTTGCTAGGAGATGATAGTATACATGCATGCCTAAGGAGATGGAACACACTACCACACAACTTGAAGATAAGAGAATATCACTCCCCTCAAAGGTTGAGAGAGGCACTCAATAGGACACCTATGGATAAGAAATCAATGCAAAGGTTGAAGGTCAATTAGATAGGCCTAAAACTCCATCCACCACTACTCCAAGGGATACTAGAAGGGAGAAAAGAAGAAGGGGAAAAGAGGCAGTGGGAAGAAGTAGAAAAGAAAGCAGGTTTCTATGAACAAGAAGAAGGGACCACAATAGAGGGATGGGATGTCAGAGAGGCTACCAGAGCCATGAAGGACATGGATATTGACTAAGTTTCTTATAGGATGAGCAACACTTTCAGTAGGGGGTGATGATGAGCCTCATCATTGGGTAATTATATGGGCCTTAATTCACCTCCTAGCTTAGTCAAACCAACTATTCTCATAAAAATGAATAATATAGTAAGTTAACAAAAGTAAAAATGAATAAAATAAGAAAACATTAAATTAAGAAAAATGTTGAATTAAGTAAACTTAAAACAAAGAAATAAAACTTGTCATGTCAACACATGGATTTTGTGCATGTGGATCTCTTTCCAATCTCTTTACATTTTTATAACCGTTTGTTTTATTTAATGGATGAGAAGGGAGACGAGAAGCTTTCATTCTTTTTGAAGGAGAGTATTGTCAGATAAAGGATTCGTTGTAAGTAGTAGTTGATTTAGGGCTCAGAGGTAGCCAGTTGTAAATATATTATGTGCAGTTGAGCCTACAGTTGGGTGGAGATTCATTCTCAAAACTTTGTTGTAGTCAGCAGGGTCCGAGTAATGTTACAACTCTAAGATACTAGTAAGGAATATTGTCGCTACAGGTAAGCCTTCTATGGTAATGGTTTTGATATTCTATGCTAATTAGTTGAATAGTTTATGTGTTTATTATTAATTGCATAAATTGATGTAAGTAGTTGTATATTTTAATTTTGGGTTGTTACAGTACCATTGTTAACAATTTGACTCAAAGTTTTGAGGGAGATCGCCTGGATTCTCCTTCATGGGTAGACGATCTCCATAAGGTTCCATTGTCCATATTTTACTTCAACATACAAACCACTCCAGTTTATCAAGCCTATAATCTATGTACATCTTTTATAATATAAAAAAAATAAATAAAATAAATAAATAAAAAAAAAATTACTTGTCTACCAAAAAATTGCTTTATTCCTCTAATGTTTAAGAAAAAAGATTTTTCAATTTTTTACAACAAAAGGGTAGTTTCTTCATCTTCTTTTTTTAATGGATTCCACACAACCCACCACACACACACAACACATATATATATATATATATATATATATATATATATAGATATTATATAGAATATATATATAGATATAGTATATATATATATATATATATATATATATATATATATATATATATATATATTATATTATATATATATATGTTGGCATTATGGCATAGGTTTGATGCTATGGCACTAGTGGTTGTCCTTGATGGAAACTCTCTTTTGGTAAAAAATCCCTTTTTCACTTAAATTATTAAAAAATAATCAATTAATAAATTTAAATAATATATATATTTAATGCCACATTTTAGAATTAGAAACAGTTTTTTTTAGGGTACCATTCTTTGAGACCATAATGTCAATTAATTCATATTGTTAACCTCAAAAATGAAACTAAAAGTTAAACAAATTTTAAAAACACTTTTAAAACAAATACTAAAAATAAAGACAAACTTTAGGTGTCGATTTGTAGGGCTAATGTCATGATTGAAAAATGTTTTAATGTTAACCCTTAAAAAAAGGCGATGTTACATAACCACTTTTGCATTTCAATGTATTTTTTCATATCTTTTGTAATCATGATATTTCATTTTTAATCTCATGGTTGAAACATGATGAAATTTTAATCCTGAAATGAAAAAAAGGGTGATGTTGCATCATCACTTTTTAAAATTAGCATGAAAAACATGATTTGGTGTGACCTCTAAAAAAAAGGACTCAATAACGTTCTCATTAAGTTGGTAGCATTGTTAAATTTCAAGCTAACATGTTTGAAGTAGATTTCAGGAACATTTAGGAGCATTCAGGAAGCCTAACTTCCTCAAAGCATATGATAGAAAGTATAGCAAACCAATGACTGAATTTTTTATTTTTATTTTTATTTTCTTTTATGAAATGGTTATTATTTATCTTATAAGAAGTTGGATACATGGCCAAAACCATTTACATTTTTCTTTGATTTCAAAGGCTTTAATATTCCAATGCAACCATAACAAAATCTTCTTTCCTCTATGGGTCCTTTTGACTGCGATTCTACACTGAAATTTTCTGTAAATTTTACAAAAAAAACCCTTAAAAAGTGAATACTTGCAATACATTGACCAGGACATTGGAAATTAAATAGCATTAGAGGGTTTGGCTTCAATAGTGACCAGATTTTCATCTGTCCCACGGGGTGCATTTTCTCCATGCGCCACTGCAACTTGAAATTTTGAAGTCTGGAAACCTTTTCCAGCTTCTCGATCTTCTAGCTGAACACAATCTCACCATCAGATATGGGACAATCCCATTTACTTTGTGTTTCATGAGTAGTAGCTCAGCTTCCATTATTGTCAACTTCTTTTCCAACTTGGTGTATAGTCATTCAAGTCACTTTTCCAACAACTTAAAGCTCTCATCCTTTTCCATCTTCACTAATTCTAGTCATCTGTTTGAGATTTCCATTATTCCAAAGACTACCTTTGACAAATTATTGACAGAATAACACCAACGCTCCTACTTTTTCTCCTCTTATTGATCCACAGAGGTCTCCAAATCCTTCCTTTTCAGACTCATCTTGCCTTTCCACAAGAATAGCTTCAGTGAAAATGGTTTTGGAAAAACATTCCCATTGGACTACTCAATAAATATAGGCAAGGCATGAGACTGTATGTATCAACACCCAAGAGGAGAATCAATATCCATATCTTCGCATATCCCAAACCTGGAGGAATGATCTAATGTTCCCATAGAATTTATGTCTCAGTCTGGGTTGTAGTGTATCGAATTTATAACCAAATTGTAGAGATGAGGAGATCAGATTGTCGGTGTATTAAACAAGCTTACATTCCATTTAATCCTTGCAATTTTCCCCTTCCATCTGTCAGATCTACATGATCTTAGACTCTTAGAATAATGTATGCAATACACACAACCTCCATGCATAGATAAATGAATACAGAATCTCTAAGTGTGAGACGCTCAGATCCAACATCACCACCTTTGGAAAAACCTTCAAAAACATTTAATCGCCATTTTTCAAAATTTGGTGGCTAGGTTGGTCGAATGATTTGGTTGAGATCAATTGAGGGACCCTCATGGAATTGGGAAAATTTACCTTAGATTATGGTTTAATTCCAATATTTTGTGCCTCAGTCTTACACCTTGATTGGAAATATTAGCTATTTTCCCATTTAGTTTCCTATATATGTGTAAGAAGGCTATCTCCTCAAATTTCTTCAGTTGTCAAGCTATCCTTTTCAATATTGCAGAGTTAGGATTTCCTCCCTCTTATTTTAATTTGGAAGCTTTCCTTATAACAATCATTGAATCTCCTAAAACTAGCATTCTCTTTATGTATTTACTAATGGAGAATTCCAGTCCTTTCCAAAGTGCCAAAAATTCATCCTAGTTATTTGTTAGAGAGCCCAACCCCCAGGCATAGTATACTTTGATTGTTCATAAAGGTAGAAGATCACCCCTCCCACTCTTGTTGCCCCTAGATTTCCCTTTGATGCACCATAAAAAAGCATTAGAGGTAAATCTTGATTTATTTTCCAATTATGAACCTCATCCAAATCCATTATTAAACAAGGAATTATACTTGAGTTAGGTCGGTTATTGAAGTTGACAACACGATTTGGTCATTCAAGGACTTATATCCAATTTCCTTTTTATGGCATTAAATCCTTTATATTTGAGGCTTTGAAGCATCGAGATAATATGAAAATAGTAATTTTTGGGTTCTAGTGGCAATTCGATAAGAAATATGTTGCTCTTGTTTAAAAATTGCATCATTCCTTGCTATCCAGATGGAATATCACAATAATTTGGAAAGGGGCTCCCAAATTCACTTTGCTAGGGGAGATAGAATTCAAGAGCTTGGGATTTTGTTTTTCCACAAGACGAAAATTTTCTGTCAATTTCTTGGAATGATATCCACATAATGCAATTTTCCAAATACAATTTACCATACATCCAATGAAAAGGGACACTGCTAGAATAAATGAGAAATTGTTTCTTATGTTGATTTTCACAATACACACCTCGAAGGACCTTGAATACTCCTATGATTGAGGTTATCAGCAGTGAGTATTTTCCCATGTACCGGCATCCAAAAAAAATTATTCACCTCAGGAAGCACACCCCTATGCATTATTTTTTTTCCAAAATGTCATGGGGGCTAGGTGGGGAAGCTTGCGAAGTAATAATTTGTGCCCCTTTTGAATGTATATTGTTGAGATTTACTCAACAACCATGAATGAAGGTATTTAGAATATTTATCAATGGGAGTGAGGCATTTTAGAGAAGAAATAAACAAATTCCATTAGGGAATAAATTTTCAAGGAGACCGGGGTAGTCCCAACCTTTCCAACCACCATTTTCATCCAAATGAGAAATTTCCTTCAGCCTAACCAATCTTGCTCTTTCCATCCAATCAACGAGATCACTAAATTCATTTCGATCCATCCTCAATTTTTCCAAGGGAATTTTTCCTTCCATAGATTGATTCTTTTCCCATTTCCTATATGCCAACCTAGGCGATCTATTATAATGGGGGTTACGGCCTTATAGAGCTTCCAAATCTTGGAACCCTTTCCTGTCCAATTAACGTTCTCAACTCTTAGAAGCCTATTTTTGTGAAAGTACTTTTTAAGAAATCTTGTTTCCACCATTCTTTAGAATCTGAGAACAGTCTCTATACAATTTTTGCAGCCAAGGCTAAGTTCATATATAGAGGGTCATTAATTTCCAATCCTCCAATTTCTTTGGGGAGTCAAACTATGTTCCAATTTACCATGTGGAACTTCCTCTCATTATTTTTACCTCCCTACCATAGAAAATTTATGATCATTGCCCCAACTTGATTTAGCACATTTTTTGGGGTGAGGAGACTAGAGAAAAGATAATTCATCAAAGAGGACATAACCAATTTAATTAATATGTCCTTCCCTGCAACATTTATCCAAGGATATTGGAACCCTCAAATATTTAAAATAATTTCATCTAGGATTCACTAGAAAATCTAAAGCTAGTGCTATCTCTCGCAAGGTCTAGTCTGGAAAATTCCAACCATAGAGATCGCTTTTCCTTTTATTCACCTTACCCCATACAAGATATAAATACTCTTCCAATATTTCTTTGAAGTGGTTCACAATTATTTTTGAGGTACTACCAAAAAATAAAATGTCATCCACAAACTGGGAATGGTTTATATATTTTACATTTTGGGCAATGTTAATTCCTATCAAGTGGGCACTTTCTCTAGCATTTTCTAAATTTTTGCTAAGAATTTATGTAACTATGTGATACAACAAACGTGAGAGAGGAAACCCTTGACAAAGTCCCCTGGATGCTTTGAATAACATAGTAGGGCTGCCATTAATCAAAGGGTAAATCCATGGAGACTCAATATAAGCCTTTATCCAATTTATAAAATCACTACTATTACCCAACTTCTACAAAATTAGAAACAAAAACAAGCTTCTACAACATTAGAAACAAAAAAGAGTGTCTTACCTAGTCAAAAGCATTTTCCATATCTAATTTTATTACAAGTCCTTGATCGCCCCTTTCCTTGCTTTGAATGGATAGCTTCCTGGAGCATAATGATATTATCTAATATTTTCCTTAGTTACATGAAGCCCCCTTGATTTTTAGAAATTATTCTCTGCGTAATTTTCTTTAATCTGCATTCCATGAATTTTGTTATAATTTTATAATTTGCATTGCATAGTGATACAGGACAAAATCGAGAGAATTTTAATGGGCTTGATTCATTTGGAATCAAGGCTAAAAAGAAGGAGTTAGTTCCCCCTCCTAGTTTTCCTTTTTTTCTTCACCAATTTAATATTCTCATCCAATATTTTTTAATTACAAGGTAGAATGCCCGAAATAAACTAATGGGAAATCCATCATGATTGGGGGCTTTATTGGGGTCCATTTCCCATATTGCATCAACCACCTCTTCCTCCTTTATTTCCTTAGTAAGTTGTTGATTTTCCATAACTGTAATTTCTGGTTGGAAAATAGCTAGAAAATCTTGAGATTTTTTTATATCCAATTCATTTTCTTCCAAGTATAAAGCACCATAATGAGAAAAATCTTCCTTTTTAATATCAGAGAAGGATGTTAATTTATCTTTTCCTTCTGTAGTGTTTCCTCTTACCCGGTTTCTCAACTCCCTTGCTATTTTTTGTTTAGGGAAGAAAGTCGTTTTTTGATCCCCAGCTTTTAACTAAACACTTCTTGATTTAAGCCTCTAGTATTCCTCCTCACTTTGATTTTCTTGGTTGAATTTTATATTTAATATTATTTCCATCTCTAGATGCCATTCCTCTGTTTAACTAATTTCCATGATAATTTCCCCAAATCGGCTTTCTTCTTGCCTAGACATACATAGAACTCTTTTGTATACATTTACAATGATTTTTTTACTTCATTTAGCTTAACTTCCCAGATGTATGTTGGAGAGCCTTGAACGAGAGTTGACCAAGCCTACTTGACAATTCCTATGGCTCCTCCTTCCTTTAGCCACCCTAGATAGGACGTAGATCCTCCTTAATTATTGTCTCTAACAAGATTAGACAATGATTTGATTTAGCTTGCACCAAAATTGATGAAGAACAATCCAACCCTAAAGAATCCAAGAGCTGTGTATCAAAAAATGGTTCATATGAGAAAATATATGCCCACTACCACTCCTTCTATTCAACCAAGTGAATTTTCTTTTGTGGGTTTAACATCAATTAAACCACTTGGCGATTAGATCCTCCATCCTTTCTCTAAATGGGTCACGAACCATGCTTCCTCCTATTTTTTATGAAGAGTATAGTATGGCATTGAAATCGCCTCCCACAATATTGTTCTAGCTCCAATGTTCTTCTTTGAGTGAGATTAGAGTATCCCAGAACTCTACATTTTCCCCATATGTAACAAATGCATACACATTCACCACTGTAAATCTTTGCCTTAGTATCTTTCTTTTCCAACAATAATGCAATCTAGTGAAAGTTATTTTTCCATTCTATTAGACGATAAATAAAGTTATCCAAACATGTGCCTAGACCCCCAGAGGCACCTTGGGAGATTTACGCAAGTCCATAATTTTCTTTCCAAAAATATCGTGTCGCATTCAAAAGTTCACCTTCCTCTAACTTGGATTCCTACATAAACAAAATTGAAGTATTTTCCACTTTTAACAAATCTTTTACACGGATGGATTTCGTTGGGCTGCCCATGTCTCTTATATTCCAAGATAGGAATTTCATCATTTCCTTAGAAGATTATGATGCTTGGGACCTCCTTCCGCTACCCCTATTATATCTTTTATTAGAGGCATCTTTAGAATATCAATGATTTGTGTTTGAATTCCAAATTTTTTTATTTTTCTTTGCTTCATTTTCTTTAATCACTTTCTTAGAGTGCCTACCTCTCTACTTGGTGTTTCTCTTTGTTTCCTGAATACTCATTTCATTAGCCCAAATTAATTATTCTTGAGGCCATACTCCTTGTTATAATTTTCCATAAGTCTCCTAACGAATTTGACATATTTTTTAATGAATTATATGTCCTTGGACGAACTTTGTTCATAGGAATTCCTTATTCTTCTTGTTCAATAGGAATATTTTCACTATTAGGGTTATGGTTTTGAGAGTTACCTTCCCTTTCAAGCTTTGCTTCTCTTGTTGGTTCCTATATTTCTCCTTCTTCTTGATCTACATCTTCCTTTTCACCCGTAGAAGGACCACTTTATCTCATGACTCTGGTTCTTCTCCTTCATTCTCTTCATGAGTTTATATAACCTCATAAGAATTAGATGAAGTTGAAGGAGTGTTTCTTACTTGATTTTTCTTGTTCCTGGTTGACACTGATTTCCTCTTGTTCCCCCTTTCATTTGTGTTTTCTATTGTTCCTCTTGAGATTCTAGAGCTTCCCCCATTTGGTTGACTTTGGATTTTTGCAGTCCCTTGCAAAATGACTATATTCATGATAGATTTGGCACCTAAACAAATATTACTCATATTCCAGCACTTGGAAATGGCTCCATTCTCCCATCGTGAGGTTAATTTCTTCCAGAAGCCCTTTCTCCAAGTCAACTTCCACAAAAATCTTGGAACAGGGGAATTTAGACCCCTTGGGATCAACTCTATCCAAGTATTTCCCCAACCCATTCCCGATTTCTCTGAGACAGTCATCGTTCCAACATGATAATGGGAGTCTAGGAATTTAACCCAAATGGGTACTACATTTGGAACATCATCTGTTGGATCAAAATCTAGAGACCATTTATTTAGGTACATGCCCCTTGCCCCAGAAAAGTATGGATTATTTCTGAATATGACATGTTTATCCTCTTTGAACTCAAACAGAAAGGCAAAAAAACCATTCCCATAAGCATAAATATCAATGTTCCCTTTCATTAGCGGTTTGGGCTTTATCAATCCATTGTTCCATGGATTTTGGAGATGGCCACATCCCACTAAATTTCTGCACCAAAGCACAATCTATGAAATCCAGAGTTGTGTGATAGAAACCTGCAGAAAGTGCAACAGTAGGGATTTTATCCACCTCTTTTCAAAAACATAGACTTTTGCCCCCACATTTGCTTCTTTTTGGGAAGGGAAGCGGTCAAATCGTGGAAGACCATCACTTCGTTTGGCATAGGGGGAGGATCCCCCTCTAGGCCATCCATAACGAATTCGCATAAGGAAGTCAGCTAAGTTTTCAAAGGTTTTTAGAGCAACGTAGCTAAACAAAATTAATAAGATAATGTATGTATTTTTTACCACATATACAAGAAGATATTTCTTGTGTATTCTCTAAGTTTCACAATCTAAAACATCCTAGAAGAAACGTTATAGTGAAAACACCAAGATGATGTATTTAAGCATATTTTAGGAGCAATCAGGAACCCTAACTTCCTCAAATCATCTATCTGAAATTACATCAAACCAAATTTTAAAATTTATACCACATATACACAAATATCTCCCCATTATCCTTCAAGCTTCACAACTTGAAAGATCCCATAAGAAAATCTATAGAGAAATTTCCAAGATGACTTGTTCACTTCACAAATCACATTTTTGCTCTAGCTTTAAAAACCCAAGAGTATTCCCCAACTTTTTTTGTGCACCTCAAATATCTTCTTGCTTCGATGGACTTCAAATGCACTCATCTATCCTTTATTTATAGTGTTTCTATCTTCACTTATGGGGATGACTTGTAAAACTTATTGGGCCAACTTGTACTTTTTGGTTGAGCTAACATGTACTTTCTAGCTTGAGTATCCTAATAGAATTTCATATATCCTCATTCATATGGAGTTAGAGGGAGTTCCAGATACCATTGGAAAAGTATCATAATAATATTTTCAAACATATATCCTTTTCTCCAATTTGAGCTAGGTATTTAGAGTAAAAATGCCTAAAAGGTAGCGTATCCAAACTAGGAATCAAGAAAAAAGTGGGCATCCAAACAATATTTCCTACAATATTCATCTTCCAATTTTTATCTTGGATATCCTATAGTATCCCCCTGCTTTGACATCCGTTAAAGCAATATTTCTAGTGATCTCCCCTTTTGTCATTGATGTCAACCCTTATTCAATTCTGCAACAACACTATAGTACTCCCTAACCTTTAGTTAGGAATCCATCTTGATCTCCCCATAACTTTGAAATTTTCAATCTCCCCCTATTTTTTACATCAATGACAACACGATATTCAACAATATCCCCCCTTTTCATTGATGGTAACCCCAATTTTGTATGCTTTGTCGCTGAAGAACTCCCCCTATCTACAACTTCTCCCACTTTAAAATCAATGAAAAAGGGCTACTCTCCCTATCTGCAACTTCTCCCTTTGTCTAAAACTTCTCTCCCTTTGACATGGGCTACTCCCCCTAAGCTTATGTTTTCCTTTACCGATGATTTGAGAGGGATATCACAACAATCTTTTTCTTTAACTTCATCGAGGGCATATATCTTACTTGAGGTTTGGTTGGTTTTGCCACTAATCTTCTTGGACCTAATTTCCTTATTTCACATCCTTTAGAATCAAATATGAGATCATAAGGGTTGATCACACATTCGACTTGCACTTAACACACACACACACACACACACATATATATATATCTTCAACATACAGACATTTTGAGTTGTATTTATTCCATGATTAAGACAAATTGTTCCCTTTTCGAATGTCGTTGTTGATGCATTACCTCCCACCTCCAAAGTTAACAATGCCTCATTTTTGTCTTTTAGAGTAAGAAATTTATTGTGATCTCCTATCATGTTTTTTTAGCATCAATTATCAATAAACCATTTTCTTGCTTTGTCTTTAGCATATAGAGCAAGTCTAAATTCTCTTATTTTTCTTGATTCCTTTTTCATAGCTCTATGAATTGTTCTATATGCCTAGTAATATATTCTTCCTTTATTTTCTTAGGAAATATTATTGTGTTTCTTGTACAGTAACATGCTTTGTGCCCATATTTAAGGTCTTATAAGATCGTATGTTTCTAGATTTCACATGTTCATCCCTTACATAAGCTCTACAATTTATTCCTTTATGACCAAAATTATTACAAACAAAGAAATAGCCAAATAAATGATTTAGATACCAAGATGTTAAAGTTATTCTTGGTGGAGCAACTCTTATGAATTCATTCTTGTTGATCTTGTGTGAAAATTAACTCGATGTTCATCTACATCTCCTTTCCTAGTGTTTCTTTCATTCTTGAAAGAGATCTTGAGAACATTAGCTTATCTTTTGGGATTTTCTTCATTTTACTTTCTGATGGCTTCGTGTTTGGTTCTCCCTTGGAGGTATTATGATTTTCTTTGTAACCAAGGCTTGTTTTTATAAAAAGTGACATATGGTAGCTAAGAATATCATCTAATATTTCATAAAATTTTCCAAATTTCAAGCTTTAATTCAACTGAACATTTTCTTTTTCTATTTCTTTATTAAGGAAACAAATTTTTCTTCTAACATCTCATAATTTTGTTCCTTTTATTTCAACTAGCTTCACATTGCTTCTATCCTCTCTTCCTTTTCTAGTTGTCTCTTCAGGATTTAAATTGTTGTTTCACCAATAAAATGATCCTTTTTGTTTGAATATTTATGCAATAGCTTCTTCTCTTGTTTGATATTTCCTATGAGTTTATTTCTTCGAGGGAACTAAGAAAAATTACTTCAAGGTTTACTTCCCTGTCAATATCATTGTCCTCTAAAGCTTTTATTTTCTTCGTGATTGTCTTCATCTTATTTATCAACACTCTTTCCATCAATGGCTATGAAAAGAAGTTCTTCTTCGTCAATATTAGATGTCTATTCATCACTTTCTTCTTAGAAGCTACTATATTCTTTTAAATAAAACCATTTCTTCTTGGAATACTTTTCTTTTTTGTGTTTATAATACTTCTATTTTTATGCTCTTCTTTATCATCATTGTCCACATTTTGCATATTATGGACATTTAGCAGTAAAATGCCCTATTATACCACAATTCAAACATTTGAATGGTGGATTACTTTTGTATTTGTTAGATCATGTTTTAAGCCATCACACAAATTGTGCTTCTTCTATATTTGATTCAAAGGTTATGAAAATAAGTTTTTTGTCAATATTAGATGCATATTCATCACTCTCTTCTTAGGAGCTACTATCTCCTCTAGAATAAAAACCTTTCTTTTTGTAATACTTTCATTTTTTTGAGTTTATAAGACTTTCTTCTATTTTTATGCTCTTGTTCATGATCATTGTCCTCACATTTTGTATACGGACATTTAGCAACAAAATTCCCTATTCTACCACAATTAAAACATTTGAATGGTACCTTACTTTTGTATCTGCCAAATCCTCTTTTAAGAACTTTCTCACAAATTGTGTTTTTTTCTATATCTGATTAACTGTGGGAATAACCATCAGATTTAAGTTCTTTTGTCTTCATTGAAACTTTGAAAGCTACTTCCTTCAAAGATGACTTTCATGTTTTTGTCCTCATTTCATATGCAGTGAGAATCCCATGTAGCTTATCCATCTTCATATTTTCTAGATCTTATGCTTCAATAGTTGAGATCTTTTCATTAAATCTTAAGGGGAGAGATCTCATCACTATTTATGCAATCATTAATTCCTTAACTTCTTCACCAAGTTCTCTACTGATATTGAAAATCTCATTCAAACGAAGCAATTAGGCTACAACATCTTCTTCATCATTCATATTCTAACTCTCAAATTTTCTTCTACGGGTTTGAAGCTTTGCCTTCTCCACCTTGTCATCTCCTTCATAAATGTTTTGAAGTTTGTCCCAAATGTCCTTTATAGATTCACAATGCATTACTATGAAAAAATTGATTCCAATAGGCCACACAAGATGGCATTCATGACTTTTTCATTATGTACACAAACCCTCTTACCATTTTCATTGGATGGAGAATTTGTTGGAGCTTTATAACCATTAAATTTTCAAATATCAAAACCAAGAGACATTATATAATTCCTCATCCTTACTCTTTAGAAATCATAATTTATTCCATCAAATATTGGATCTTTGCTTGTGAAATAACCATCATGACTAGCCATGGTCCCTCTAGGGTCTTCCTTCTAGTGGTTGGACTGCTTTAGAAGGAACCTTCTCTTATACCAATTGTTGGATTTACACTTATACTGAGAGGGGGTTGAATCAGTATGAGAAAATTCCTTATTTATTTAAACATTCATGAATCATAACAAAACAATCTCACATATGGAACACAAGATATAAATAAAAAAAACTTTATAACATACCTTTGTAGGAACCAACCCAATGATTCAAACTTTGTTGGCACCAACGGTAACACTCCCTCCCTCCCATCAATTTAGATTTTCTTGGGCTAAGGGAGGTGTTGAATTGTTAAACTTGGGAGTTTTAAGAGGGGTTTTACAGTATAGAGGTTTTAGACCCAATATGGGGTTTAAAATATTAAAATAAATTAAAAGGAAAAATAATATTTTGTAACGTCTAAGTGGACAAAACCCCTCAGCTCTAGAGGGTTCTTATGAGGCCTAAGGAAGAGATATTTAAAGAGGCCTAAGGGAAGGCTAGATAATCAAGTTAGAATAGCTCATTTGATCTAAGAGGTTTGTCAAAATGTATCCCTAGAGGAGGTCGTGCTTGAAGGATGAGAACGGTTGTTAAGGAGGCCAAGTTTACCATCTCAAGTGCTTTAATCATGGGCTAAGAATCAATCAGATTAGGCCGCATACCATAAGGGGTTGATCTAACATGAAGGGAGGATGATTTTTGTTCCCATATCCTATGATCTAATGATGCTAATTTGCAAAGACCTGTTGGCCAAGGGTTTTGATTAGATTATGGGCATAAGTATGTAGGAAAGATATTTATAGATCAAGACACAGTTGTATTGATCCAAAGAAATGGTTGAGACCCTTGTGAAGAGGGTCACAAGGCCTAGAATGTTGCAAGAAGAGGGTCGCACGTCCTTGAGGACCAACAAGAATTATAGAAGCCTAAAGTGTGAGGTTTGAGAGATAGTATGGAGGTTTGAACATGTCATATTAGGCATACTTGTAGTTGGTACAGGTGCCCTAATAGACGGCTGAAAACCTCATAAACCTATGCCTAGAATTGTGACTTTCAGAACCCAATGAGTAGCATCTTGAAAGGAAGACATTTGATTCTTCATGTTGATTGTTGCAAGGAGATGAGGAGTTTATTGTAAAGGTTTAGGACAGGGTTTATCTTCCCTAAAATAGGGTAGTGTCCATGCACGAATAGTCCAAAATACGTGCCCTAAAGTTTGTACCCATATTTCTCCAGATCAGTATAGAGGAGGAAGGGTTGAGTCCCTAAGTTGAATTTATCTTTGCAAACAAGGCCACAGACACTTAGATGGACAGCGAGGGTATTTTTGGGGTAGAATATCCAAAAAGAGGCCATATATTGAGCATAACTATGAGGTACGAGTAGCATGCTATTGAGGATTGGATATGTCATGGAGAGGAGCAGTGTTAATATGTTTGAGCAGTAGATCTGGAACCCTAGATCTGTGTCATTTGAGGAATAAATTGTGGAACATAGGGAAGCATATTTTGGAACCCTATATCAATCAAGGATTGATTGTAGTTGGGAAATATATGAGCCCTAAATAAAATGGCTGGAGCAGTTGATTGTCATAGAGTTAAGGCAGATTTTGTGTGCCCTAGGTGAAACATTCTAGAGTAGCTAGAATCATGATAAGTGGGCAGATCTGGAAGAGTGAGCATTGTTCACAAACAAAGTTGTGAACAATGCATGATGTAGTGCAAGATGCAGTGCGGATGCATACCTTAACTAAAGGTGCATGAAAGGAGCCACAGAATATTAGGAGGCAGACCTATGGAGCCCTAGTTCAAAAGTTGTGGGTCGGAAAAATGAAGTGAAGAAAGGGAAGCTCCAGAAGACCCAATGTGCAAACTTCTTAATGGAACTAGAAGGTTTTTAGTCAACATATCATAAGGAGAAAGTTCAGTTACACTAAAGGAGTAGTGACCAGTTATAGTGGAAAACTGGATATTTTGCAAAGGACCTATATATGTGTTTAGGGCACGTGGACTAAAAGGGTTGTAGGGTGTCACATGAGCAAGTAGTTCAAGTGTGTCTTGTTTAGGTTAGATTGGTGGTCAAATTAACTAACACCAAGTAATAGTTGTGTCCTTGTATAAGGGTTGTATGTAAGGGATAATATCCCTAGTATGGGAGCCCTAGGATTTTTGTATCTAGATTGTAATATAACATGTAGTGGGTTTGAAAAGTTAAAATGATCATGTGCACAATTTTATTCACTGATGTGTGTAGATTCTATTGAGAAAAGTAGTATTATTGTGGCATTTGAGTGTGTTTGTTTCAAAGTCTTTAAGATCCAAATCATATTCTCATGTGTCATGGAAAATCAACAAGGTATCATAGCTACTTTGAAGGGTTAATGGATTAGAGTGTGCATAGTGGAAGAAGGTTGATCCAGTGGAGATCGCATAGGTTCAGAGGGAGTCTAGCTTTAGAGGGAGAAACCTTATGGAAGTTCAAGATCTTTAAGTTCTGATTAGGAAGAGACACTACGGAGATAATGTGATCCATCCTACACGGTATGTTGTAGTGATGGATGCCAAATGGGCTAATGTCACTAGTGATGATGATGGATAGTTCTAAGAAGTGGAAGTACCTCCTTCACTAAGAGGGAGTGTTGAATAGTGTAGCTTGGGAGGTACTCCACAAGCCTAGGAGTTGGGTTTGTGATGTTTCATCACAAAATTATTTGTGGGAAAGAACCTAAGTATAAGGGTTTTAGACCCAAGATGGGGTTTAAAATATAAAAATAAATTAAAAGGAAAATTAATATTTCCGAAGCTCTATGTGTACAAAACCCCTAAGATGTAGAGGATTCCCATGAGGCCTACGGAAAGGCTAGATAATTAAGTGAGAGGAGCTCATTTGATCTAAGAGGTTGGGCAAAATGTAGCCCTAGAGGAGGCCATGATTGAAGGCTGAGAAGGGCTACTAAGGAGGTCGAGTTTACTATCTCAAGCACTTCGATCATGGGATAAGAAGAAATCAAATCTAGCCGCAGTCCCTAAGGGTATAATCTAACATGAAGGGAGCACAAGTTTTGTTCCTATATCCTATGATTTGATGATGCCAAGTTCAGTAGACCTACTAACCAAGGTTTTTGATGAGATTTTGGGAATAAGTACATAGGACAAATCTCTGTAGATCAGGTTGTAGATGTTTTGATCCAAGGAAAGGGTCGAGACCCTTGTGAGGAGGACCAGTGAGTAGTCTTGAAGCCTGAAGTGTGAGATTTGAGTAACAGTATGGAGGTCTGAATAGTTTGTATTGGGGAAGACTTGAAGTTGGTATAGGTTCCCTAATAGAGGGTCGAAAAACGTAGAAACCTATGCCAAGAATCATGACTTTCAAGACTCAAGGAGTACCATCTTAAAAGGAAGAGATTTTCTTCTTAATGTTGATTGTTGCAAGGAGATGAGGAGATGATCCTAAGATAGGGTTCATGTGCCCTAGATGAGTGCAGTGTCCATGCATGAACATTCCAGAAGACGTGCCCTAAATTTTGAGTCCCTTAGTTTGTGAATTTATCTCTACAAACAAGGTTGCAAACACTTAGATGGAGAGAGGGGGTATCTATGGGATATCATATCCAAAATGATCCATCTCCTGAGCATAAATATGAATTAGAAGAAGGTTGTTATTGAGGATTGTATTTTTCATGAAAAGGAGCAGTGCTCATAGGTTTGAGTAGCAAATCTAGAGCCCTAGGTATGTGCAATTTGAGGAACAAATTACAGAACATAGGGCAACATATTTTGGAACCATAGATCAGTCAGGGAATGATTGTAGTTGGGAAAATATATGATCCCTAAAGTCAGTGACAGGAGTAGCAGATTGTCACAAAGTTACAGAAACTTTTGTGTGCCCTAGGTGCAACATTTTGGAGCAGTCAGAATCATGACAAGTGAGTAGATATGGAAGAGTGAGCATTGTTCACAAACGAAGTTGTGAACAATGCAAGATATAGTGTAGGATGTAGTGCATATGTAGACCTCAAGTATAGGTTCATGAAAGTAACCATGGACTATTAGGAGGAAGATATATGGAGCCCTAATTTAAAAGTTACAGATGAGAAAAATTTAGTGAAGAAAGGGAAGGTCTAGAAGACCTAATGTGTAGACTTCTAAATTGAACTATAACGTTGCAAGTTGGAAGTTTAGAAGGCCAATGTTTAATAACACTAAAGGATCGGTGATCAATTATGGTGGCAGATTGGATAGGTTGCAAAGGACATGTATATGTGTTTAGGGCAGGTGGATTGAAAGAGTTGTGGGGTGCCACATCAGCAAGTAGGCCAAATGTGTCTTATTTAGGGTAGATTGGTGGTAAAAGTGACTAACACCAAGCCCTATTTGTGTCCTTGTATTAGGATTGTATGTAAGGGCCAAGATCCTTGGTATGGGAGCCTTAAGACTATTGAATTCTAGATTGTAATATAACATGTAGTGGATTTGAAAAATAATTTAATTATCATGTGCACTAGTTGATTCATTGATGTGTGTATATTCTGCTAAGTAAAGTAGTATTGTTATGGAATTCGTGGGTGTTTGTGTCAAAAAATTTAAGATCCAAACCATATTCTCATGTGTCATGGAAAATCAACATGATATCATAGCTACTTTGAAGGGCTATTGGATCAGAGTGTGTAGAATCGAAGCAGGTTAAGCCAGTGGAGATCATGTAGATTTAGAGGGAATCTAGCTTCAGAGGGAGCAACCTTATGGAATTTCGAGATCTTTAGGTTCTGATGAGGAAGATATACTACAAAGACAGTGTGATCCATCCTACATGGTATGTTGTAGCGATGGATGCCAAATGGGCTAATGTTATTGGCGATGATGATGGATACTTCCAGGCAGTGGAAATACCTCCCTCACTAAGAGTGAGTGTTGAATCGTGTAGCTTGGGAGGTACTCCACAAGCCTAGGAGTTGGGTTTGTGAAGTTTCATCATAAAAGGATTTGTGGGAAAAGAACCCATGTAGAGGGGTTTTTGACCCAAGATGGGGTTTAAAATCTAAAAATAAGTTAAAAGGAAAATTAATATTTCCTAAGGTCTAATTGGACAAAACCCCTAAGATTTAGAGGGTTCCTAAGAGGCCTAAGGGAAGGCTAGATAATTAAGTGAGAGGAGATTCTTATTTGATCTAAGAGGTTGTTTGAAATGTAGCCCTAGAGGAGGCCATGCTGGAAGGTTGAGAAGGGATACTAAGGAGGTTTAGTATACCATCTCAAGTGCTTTAATCATGGCCTAAGAAGAAATCAAATTTGGCTGCATACACTAAGGAGCTAATCTAGCATGAAGGGAGGACGATTTTTGTTTTTATTTCTTGTGATCTAATGAGGTCGAGTTGGGGAGACCTGTTGGCTAAGGGTTTTGATGAGATTTTGGGAATAAGTATGCAGGAAAAATATCTAAAGATTAGGATGAAAATGTACTAATCCAAGGAAAGGGTCGATACCCTTGCGAGGAGGTTCATAGGCCTAGAATGTTGCAAGAAGGGGGATGCATATCCTTGAGGACCAGCAAGCATTCTAGAAGCCTAAAGTGTGAGGTTTGAGCGATAGTATGGAGGTCTGAATAGGTTTTATTATGGAATATCAGTTGTTGGTATGGGTTCCCTAACAAAGTGTGGAAATTTCCTATAGATTCACAGGCTCATGCAATGTACTAAAGAAAAAGACAAGAATCTACTTCTATTTTCAACTAGCGGAAGCAAATAGAACGATGAAAACAATAATAGCAAGAGGAATACAAATCAATGGCACATAACACAATAAGAATCCGGGGAAACCCTTAGATGAAAACCCCTGCTATTGCATTAAATCAAAAATCCAAGATGATAATACAATTCTTGTTCTCACAAGAACAATCCCAGCACTCAGCATGATCAATATCCCTACTCACAAGCAAGCTTGAGTCAATATCTAGCCACTTCTGCTACTCTCCAAGCCCCTATTTCCTTGCCCCTTGGTCAAAGAATTTGGATGAATACAATATGCTCTGCTCAACTTCGAGCTTAACCTGCACAAGTATTTCCTATCCTCCCCCTGATGACTTCCTTTGGCCAATAATCAGCCAAATTTCCAAGCCTCCAAACTTTTAATTCTTTGCACAATTCCTAAGAGAATTAGCTCATATTTAAAGGGAATTCCTCATCCATAACTATGCAATCCAAAATTGGGTCCTTCTATTATTGCATGCATGATACTTACATCTCAGTAAATCATACACTTGATAATACATTGTCTCAACTGGGTCTTTCTCTGAATCAACATGCATGAGTTTCTGATGAGGGAATCTTTAGTTAGTTGGAGTGACACTTGTGGATGCACTGACTGTTAATCCTCTATTTTTTCCACAAATAGTTAGAATTAATTTAACTGAACATAACTCAGTGAACTGAGTTATCTAATTACAACTCATAAATAATCTCATCTTAGGCCCCTAACACTTAGGGAGAACATATACATGACTTCTAAAAGACTTCCAACTTGAAATTCCTAAGTTAGCTAAGTAAACTTAACTTAGTTAACTATTACAAGTTGCTATGAGAAAAGAAATACAATTTAATTCAAGGAAAAATTAAATTGGAATTTCTGGATTCTATTTTTAACATTTCTCGGTGCTATTTTCAACACTCCCTCTCAACAAGATAGGAATTCAACTTGATCCCAATCCTGAACCTTTGGAATGTTCTAGATGCAACACTTCTCTCTCGTGTTGTTGCTACAAAAACTCTAGAAACAAAAGAAACATCCAACATGAATTAGTATGATGCATCTGTTGTCAAAGTCGTTGATTGTTCTTGCCTCTATCGACTGAAAACTCTATGCTTCTGATGACTCTGACTTTCTGCATTGTTGTCAACCCTTATCTGCGCTCTTTTCTAACTTCTCTAGCTTATGTCACTCTTATCTTTGACTGCTTCAATCACCATTGATTCCTCCCACTACTATGTACTTTGGTCTCCCGTAGCAAGGTACGATCCATGAGATAAAACCTCTCAATGGACCCTACCCAATTTCAACCCTCTTGGGACTATCACTTCACATTGCCCCACCTCACACCTAGAGGTATGGCTATATGTGATCCCTCTTCCCACCTGGATCAAAATTCCCCCCTGTTGGAGGTCTCTACTTGAGTGGATGCCTCCACTCGGTCTCCTCTCTACTTCTCCAATTGTGGTTGTTCCACAATTGTCTGAGACTACTTCTGAGGCTTCATGTTGAGAGGTAATTTACTCTCCCTCTCAACCACCAAGTCTCTAACATTTTACTTGCTCCTCAAGGCTTTGCATGCATCTTGTACCTCAAGTACACACACGTTCTTGGCTAGCACACCATTCTCTTTCATCTGTTCCACCACCACGAAATGTTTTGGAAAAAGAGTTGATTTTAAATCAGCGATATCACCGTCATATGAACTCTGATTTAGCCGATTTGTTTTTTGAATTTGGGTATTTTTTTGCAAGGAATCCATATATTCTATTTGTTTCTGAAAATTTTGTACAAAAATTTTCAGACCTTCTCTGCAAACTCACAACCCAAAAATCCCGACTTTGATACCATGTAGTTATTTCTACATATCTAGCTCCAATACTATGTAGACAATTTCTACAAATCTAGCTTTGATACCATGTAGAAAATCCTGTAGATTCACAAGCTCATGCAATGTACTAAAGCAAAAGATAAGGATCTACTTCTACTTTCAACCAGCGGAAGCCAATAGATCGGTGAAAACAATAATAGCAAGAGGAAGACAAATCAATGGCATATAACACAATAAGTATCCAGGGAAAGCCTCAACTGAAAACCCCCACTATCTGTATTGCATTAAAATAGAAATCCAAGATGATAATACAATGCTTTTTCTCACAAGAACAGTCCCAACACTCAGTATGATCAATCTCCCTACTCACAAGCAAGCTCAAGCCAAATAATTTGGATGAATACAATATTATCTGCTCAATCTTGAGCTTAACCTACACAAGTATTTCCTATCCTCTGCATGATGACTTCCTTTGGCCAATACTTAGCCAAATTTCCAAGCCTCCAAGCTTCTAATTCTTTGCACAATTCCTAAGAGAATTAGCCTGTATTTAAAGGGAAATTCCTCATCCGTAATTGTGCAATCCAAAATTAGGTCCTTCTCTGATTGCATGCATGATATTTAAAACTCAGTAAATCATACAATTGATAATACAATGTCCCTGCACTCTAGTCTCAACTAGGTCTTTCTCTGAATCAACATGCATGAGTTTCTAATGAGGTAATATTCAGTTAACTGGAGTGACACTTGTGGATGCACTAGTGCACCAACTAATTGTTAATCCTCTATTTGTTCCACAAACAGTTAGAACTAATTTAACTTAACATAACCTAGTAAACTGAGTTATCTAATTACAACTCATAAATAAACTCATCTTGGACCCCTAACACTTAGGAAGAACATATACATGACTTCTAAAAGACTCCCAACTCGAAATTCCTAAGTTAGCTAAGTCAAATTAACTTAGTTAACTATTACAAGTTGCTATGAGAAAAGAATTACAATTTTAATTCACAATTTAATTCAAGGACAAATTAAATTGGAATTTCTAGATTCTATTTTTAACATTTCTTGTTTCTATTTTCAACACAGAGGGTTGAAAACCTCATAAACAAATACCTAGAATTGTGACTTTTAGGATTCGAGTAGCATCTTCAAAGGAAGAGATTTGCTTCTTAATGTTGATTGTTGCAAGGAGATGAGGAGAAAATCCTAAATGTTTAGGACAAGGTTTATGGGCCCTATATGAGGGCATCATCCATGCATCAATAGTCCAAAAGACGTGCCCTAAAGTATGTGCTCATATTTATCTAGATCTATGTATAGGAGGAAGGGTCGAGTCCCTCAGTTGGTGAAGTTATCTCTACAAATAAGTACACAGAAACTGAGATAGAGAACGAGGGTAATTATGAGATAGCATATTCAAAAGGAGGCCATGTCCTGAGCAAAAATACAAGGCAAAGGTAAGGTGCTATTGAGGATTGGATCTATCATGAAAATGAGCAATGTTCATAGGTTTGAGCAGCAGATCTGGAACCATAGATCTGTGTAATTTGAGGAACAAATAGAAGAACATAGGGCAACATATTTTGGAACACTAGATCAGTGGAGTGACTCTAGTTGGGAAGATTTGTGAGCCTTAAAGACGAATACAAGAGCATCTGATTGTCACAGAGTTAGGGCATATTTTGTTTTCCATAGGTGCAAAATTTTGGAGCATCCGGAATCATGACAAGTGGGAAGATCTAGAAGAGTGAGAATTATTCACATACGAAGTTGTGAACAATGCATGTTGTATTGCAGACGCAAACCTAAAGCACAAGCTCATGAAAGGAGCCATGGACTGTTAGGAGGAAGATCTATGGAGCCCTAGTTTAGAAGTTGTCAATGGGAAAAAAATCAATGAAGAAAGGGCAGATCCATAAGACCCAATGTGAAAACTTCTTAATGGATCTAGAAGGCTTCTAGTGGGCAGATCAGAAGCCCAAATTGCATCGACACTAACGGAGCAGTGATCAATGATAAGGGAAAATTGGATAACTTACAAAGGACCTACAAATGTGTTCAGGGCATGTGGATTGAAAGGGTTGCAGGGTGCCACATTAGCAAGTAGGTCAAGTGTGTGTTGTTTATGGAATATTGGTGGTCAAAGTGACTGACACCAAGCCATAGTTGTGTCCTTGTATCATGGTTGTATGTAAGGGCCAAGATCCCTGCTATGAGATCCCTAAGACTGTTATATTCTATATTGTAATATAGCGTGTAGTGGGTTTGAAAAGTTAAAAATTTGTTGAGTACACTAGTTGATTCACTAATGTGTGTAGATTCCATTGAGAAAAGTAATATTGTTGTGGAATTTGAGTGTGCTTGTGTAAAAGACTTTAAGATCCAAACCATATTCTCATGCACCATGGAAAATCAACAGGAGGTATTATATTTTTTGACCTAACCTCCAATTTTTGTTATGAATATGGGGTTATCAAAATCCTCACTTTTCAAAATTTGTGGAAATTAATTTTGACATCACCATTACGAGTAGCTCATCTAGATATTTTTGAAAATATAATCTTTACATCAATCTAAGTTTTGGGTCAAAATTTATGCCTATTCAAAGTTTGGGCTGTTAAAAGATGTCATGTCATCACATCATCTATGTGGACTCCATCAAGCCAGCATGACCCCAACATGTTATTCCTGTTGGGCCCACAGTATCCATCCCACGTGATGCCAACACGATGGCTCTTCCGCGTTCTCACCTGTGGCATGTAACAAGTAATAAAAATGGGCAGTGGATGGCCTCTTGATGGGCAAGTTTCACACACTGGAACCTCCATTAGAGCAGTTGTAGTAGCTTCTCTCTATTCCAACCTTGGTTGCATAGTCATAATTTGAGGCTAGAGACACACATTTCCCCTTCAGTATGTTTTATTCCCAAGGTGGAGACCACTGATCCATGTCATCTTGAGGCTTTGGTATTGGTGTTTCCCCTCCCTCATGCATGTAAGTTTTATGGTCGATAATTGATGGTTGATATCGTCCCATCGACATTGGGCCTCTCCATCCCAAGGCTCTTTTGATTTTCTTCAAGGTCCAATGGTCCAATGTGTCACGGTTTCAATGGGGGGAGGTTCCATGTTGACCCCTCGTTATCAACTTCTCCCGGTAGCAAGGGTTACTCAACGCAAAGAAGTTTAAGTAGTGAACGATGGAGGGTGGTATGATTGCATGGTTCCATAGCCATAACCCTAGAAAAATTGGCTTGATCTTGTCGATATCACCCATTTGCTTGAATGAATATAACAAAAGGGGTGATTGTCCCAAATGTTGGATTTACTATTTGTTCTGCCACAAGAGACCAAGTTCTTGAAACCTCTATTTCAGTGTCATAACCAGCAATGGAAAAAAGGTTCCCATGACACCAAAACTACAAATATATAACACAAGAAGGGGGCAAAGTGTGCCAAATTCCCAACCCAAATTCTCACATTTTATCAATGTTACACTGAAATGAAAAAACTTCTCAATATGCAGAAGATATATATATATATATAATATATATATATATATATATATATATATATATATATATATATTATATATATATATATATATATATATCCCTATTAATAATGAATAGACAGATGATTCCGTTTACAATGGGGTTTCCTGACTTAAATACTGCCACGAGCACCCTTTGGGGAAAGGGCATGATCTTATGATCGTGCCCTTTCATCGAATTAATCCTAAAATTAAATAATAAATCTAAAATTAAAGACTAACTAATTTTTTACATAACATTGCCTTCCTCTCAAAAGAATGATTTGTCCTCAAAGCATACGCAACGACTGATGTTTGTTGACAAAATGCTTCATTCTCCCAGGAAGCGTCTTCTTCGGTAAGTCCTTCCACTTGATCCGATATTCCAAGATGATCAAGGTCCCACATTTTAAAAGGTCTTGGATTAATCTTGCAATTTCCGTTTTTTGGTGATGTGGATATTGGTATGGCTTGATGTTGACGGGGTCTGATCTTGCCTTGGCTTCTATTGTATGCTCAATTTCCTTATTAGGCGGCATCTTCATAGGTAGGCCCTGACTTATTTTTTCATGATTCTGAATTAGATCTTGTATCTCTGGTGACTCTTCTCTAGTCATATTTGTAGATAACATTTCTAATTGGTGACATTGTACTACATAAGCAGGTGCTCCTTTTCGACTCAGCTTCATCATCTGAGATGATGATACAACTTGATTTTATGGTGCTTGGAATCCGTGTAGTTTGTACTTCTCAACGCCCCATTTGAATTTTATAAATTGTACTTGATGGTTGGCGGCATAAGTACCTAAATTTCGTAGCCATTGGATACCTAAGACTACATCTACTCCTCCTAACGGTACTGTGAATAACGGAGACTTTAAATTAAATTCTTGAATCTGCAAATTGACCTTATGGCATTTCCCCACCATTTCAATCTTCTTACCATTAGCTACCATCACTTTCATGTTTGGTAAGGGAAATGAAAAAATATTGAGTCTCTTTGCCACGGTTGCATCTAAAAAATTGTGTGTGCTACCAGAGTCAATGAGAACCACTACGTTGTTCTTCTTTATGTGTCCTTTTAACTTTAAGGTCTGAGGCTGTGATATACCTGTCATAGCAGATAGTGACACTTGTGGAATACTTCCATCATCTAATTCTGGTGAGAATTCTAGGGCATTTTCTGTTTCTTCTATGTCATAATCTTCACTGTTTGAATCATTGGTTACTTCACAATTATATAGGTTCTTTGGTTCTTTTCCTTTAGCACATCTATGTTTGGGGTCCCACTTCTCACCACAACGTTTACATTTACCCTCTTTTATCCTTTGCATTTCCACATTAGATTTTTCATCTTCACGACGATGTGGTGGAACATATCTCGTATTATTTGAGTCCACATACTGGGGTATCCTTCATCTTGAATATGTTTTTTCCGCTTTTGACCAAAATATTGGTTCGGATTTCTTTTTGGTTGGTTTTTGCCTTCCTTCTTGCTACTTCTATTGATGTAATGTCATGCATCTCAAGTTCTGCTTGTAAATGGGTTTTGAGTCCCGAGATGTATGACTGGATTAGATGAGATTCTGATAACCCAGGTACTCGTGTTACTAAGGTCTCCCATTCTTGAGTGTATTCGTCCACACTTCCTTTTTGTCGTAATTTGATAAATTTTGAAAAGAATTCTTCTTCCTTTACACCTTGGAATCTTTTAAAGAATGCATCCTTAAATTTTCTCCAGCCAATGACGTGTGTTGTCTTTTTCCACCACATATACCAATTATATGCTTCACCTTCAATTTTCATGGATGCGCGCCTGAGCTTTTCGTCATCATCAGTGATGTCATATATCTCAAAGTATTCTTCTGCTTTATTTATCCATGCACCATTGTTTTTTTCGTTTCCATCGAATTTAGGCATCTCGACTTTTCCCTTCGCTGGTACGTTGCTAATGGTTGAGCAAAAAAAGGGTGTTGATTGGTAAAGTTATCCCAGAGTTGCTTGTTTGTAAACGATGTGTTACTTACTTCTTGGTGGGGTGTCGCTGATTTTCTTGGGGATTCAAATTTTTCACGAGAGTCTGTTGACTTTATTGAATCTGATGAGATGTGTTCTTGATTCTCTTCATTTTCTTTTAGTAGTTGTTCGAGTGTACAATTCATCTTTTTACACAAAAGTTTCCGCATTGTTAAGGCATCTCTGATGTTTACTTCTATTTGGACATGTTGATTTTCCATCTTTATTTCTATTCGATTTGTCATATTATGAAGATTTTTTATTTCATCAGCTTGTTCCCGAAGCTTGATCTGGAATTCATTTAATCTTTTATTGACCTCGTCGTGGTTGTTATTTATCTTATGCTCCAAATCCAACAATTTTTTTTGAAAATACGCCATTGTCATTGTCGACATCGAACGGGTTTGCGGGGGCGTGTATTTATCTGCCAGCTTCTTTTTTCTTTTCTTTTTTGTTAATAATATGCGGGGGTGTGTATTTATCTGCCACTTCTTTTTTCTTTTTCTTTGTTAATTTTTTGTTAATAATTGACATAAAGTTTGGTTTTTTTTTTTTTTTTTTTTTAATAAATTTAATTAATTAACATATATATATATATATTATATATATTATATAATATATATATAATATATATATATTTATATATATATATATATATATATATATATATATATGAAACTTAAATTTAAATTATATATCATATAACTTATAAGTAGTTATAATATATTTATATATATATATAATTAATTATTATTATATATTATATTAACTATATATATATTATATAGTGTGTGTGTGTGTGTGTGTGTGTGGTGGTGTGTGGTGTGTGTGTGTGTGTGTGTGTGTACTCTATGGACAGTCACGTCCAACCAGAAAGTCTCGTTTAGGTTGACCAAAGCTTCGAGTAGATTTATCTTACCATGATGAGAAAACACCCTTGACTCACTGCAATGGAACCCATAGATACCATAGAAGGTTTAACGTACAGCGGCGGGGCAGTGGCGGATTTGATGTTTAGCAGACGGGGTAGCAGCAGATTTAATGTGCAGCGAACGGGGCAGCAGCAGATTTAATGTGCAGCGAACGAGGCAGCGACGATTTTAACGTTCAGCGAAGGGCAAATGTCGTGGGCAGCGGACTGATGTGGAGGTTTTATTGTATGCGCAGGGGAATTATGGCGGAACGTGGACAAGCCGTGAGCTAACGATAAAGTGTTGCGCTGTAGAATGGTTGGTTCTAGACAGGGAGGTAGAGTTAGCAGATGGAAGGGCGTGTGGTATGGAAATTGCGATTGGCGGTGGATGAATATAGTCTGAGGAACGAACGCGCTCTAATACCAATGAAATGAAAAAACTTCTCGATATACAGAAGATATATATATATATAAATTCCTTATTAATAATGAATAGACAGATGATGTCGTTTACAATGGGGTTTCCTAGCTTAAATACTGCCACGGGCACCCTTTGGGGAAAGGGCATGATCTTATGATCGTGCCCTTTCATCTAATTAATCCTAAAATTAAATAATAAATCTAAAATTAAAGACTAACTAATTTTTTACATAACATACACAAATAGAAATATACCAAACATTCCAACTATGTTCACCTCTTCCACGCTAGTTAAACATATTCAAAAGTATATTATTTATCTGTTAACTTAACATGATGATATTGGATAGCATGGTCCATGCAATCAGTAAGTTCATAGACATACAAGATACCATGCCAATCATGAGCATAACTGATAAAATCACAGTTCACACATTCATTTACATTCATAATCACACAAGGTCCTGTACCAATCATAAACATAACAAGGAACATCACAATCCATAATTCACATATGGATAAGTAAATTTACACTTATCTATGTATTTAAAGATGGCTAGAAATTGAAGGAGGGATTTCAACTCTCCACCCAACCATAGGCCAGTTGCATTGCAATATTTCTTATAGTTGGTCGGCCCCAAGCCAAATCCAAATTCTAAGGGGATGCTTACTCAAGGAAATTCATAGCAAAGGCTTGGTGGCATACCCAGGATATGGTGTCCATTTCCTTAGTAGTTTAACAATTTCTCTCTAGCAGTAAGCACCACATTGACTCACTTACTTCTATGATTTCAATCACTGGGCTTCACCCAAATTCTAGATGGCCCTTGCTTCAATTCCAGGAAGTTAAATCCATTATTTAAGTGGTTTTATAATTGTATTTTCATATAAATGACTGTAGGGGTCTATAGTCCATTGTATAGATGGCTTAAAAGTTCTTCCAACAAGCACCATAGTGGTTCAAATTTAGCTATCCAAGTAGTTCATTAGCCATACAACAAGCACCCAATTATTTAATAGCCATACAACAAGCACCATGATGATTTGGTCACCTATTGAGCATCCCACTTACCACACAAGCTTAAACAGATAGTCCATTGGCCTAAAAAAACACATCAATATTGGGATACTCACCCAAACACAGAGCATTGGGCTTAGCCACAACCCATGGTTGCTCCTTTTTACTTTCACTCCAGTCATGCCTGCATTCAACTAGACATTATTCTTCACTTTCTTCTCTACTCGTGTTAATTTTCCAATCTCCTTATTTTTTCATTGTCGTATCCCTACAGATAGTTCCTTGCTAAAAGGGAACCAAATCCTATGATCCAAAAAGGATCTTAAACCTCTAAGTCTTTAAATATCAGAAACAGCGTATCAAAGTCAAAACGCTAAGGAATGGTGGAAAATAGAGATCGCAGAGAAAAACATTATGGAATGGGGGAAACCCAAGTGGAGCGAAATGATGTATTGTTGAGTCAAAGCCGTTGGATCTATCAAGTTCAACAGTCGGTATTGAATTGGCGATGTTGCATCGGAGGTGTCCAGTGGAATTATCGGAGGTAGCCCATTGGGAATTGAGATCAACGGTCCAGCGATTTAACATGAACCGTCAGATCAGGTGCGCAGAGCCAATGGTGGATATCGCATCACAATAATCCAAGAGGAGGACTTAACTGCAGGCCCAAAGACCATGTGATATGTGATTTCCACTTTATCACATCACAAAGGGAAGAAGGACTAAGACCCGAGGCATTATGGAAGGTCGTTGCACGATTGCGATATTGATCGCATCGCAAAGGGAAAGAATCATTGATCAGCCACAATACTGTCGATGTGCCGATCACCGATGAGGTCGATCGGAGCGATCAGAGATCAGGAAAACAATACAAAGGAGCATTAACCATTGCAATAGCGTGGACCCGAAAGTATTTAAAAGCAGGTTTCATAAAATTTGAGTTCCGAATTAAGCCTGGCGGAAGTGTTTTTTAGTGTTTTTAATGTATTTCTATGTATTGTTGTTTTTTTTGAACGAAAGAGCTATTTCAGGATTTCTGTTGCAAAGAAAGGTTGAACGGTTGGGTTCACCATGCCCGCCAGTCCTTTTGTTTAAACTGTTTCTATTATGAACAATTTTTCCCCGTTATAAGCGGTCCTCATGTAACCAAAACATGTTATAAAAACACAAAATAACACAAAACAAAGAAAAAAAGAGTTGAGCAGTTCAGAATTAAATAGAGAAACTATGCCAAATGGACAGAGAGCCAGAGAACCAGAGTACAGAGGTGGAAAGTTGAGCAGAGCAGAGCGAGAGAAATTGTGAAGCCATCCAGGGGGTCTGGAGGTCGTGACACTTTGATTTGAAGTGTAAACTTTGTGTATTTCCACTAACTGTTGTGTTGAGACTCAGTTTTTGAGCTCACACTTGTAATCCCTGTTTTGAAGACATAATATAGAGGTCGCACTGAAAGCTTGGACCAGGAGACGTAGCCAGGAAGTCTGGTGAACTCCTTTATCATTTGGCTGTGTTGATATGTCTTTTAATTGTTGATTGTATATATTATTCGCAATCTTATCGATCCATTGCACTAAGTAATATAGGTATTTCCTACACATAAGTTTGTAATACCTTAGTTTCTATTTAAGATTGCATTTCAGATCATCCTAGGACACTAATTTCAGATTAATAATTTTAATTTTAAATGTTTTTCCAGAGACAAATACTTCTATGTGTAATGAGAACTTAATCTTGGAGGTTGAAAACACTTCTCAAAACTGGCTCAATATTAATGATCACAGTTTCTTATGAAGTTGTAGAGTGGTGATAAGAAAATAAAGGGTGAGGGTTTAATATGTTGGGATTTACAAAATCCAATATATCAAACCCTAGAAGAAACATTGATGAAATGAAAAGAGAATAGAATGATAAAGTAGTGGAGAGCTTATTAAGGCTTTTACAAATAAATTCACAGGTATCTTCTGCAATTGGTAAGAAACATAGATAAATATGCTTATTTAAAAGAGAACATACTACTATTACACACGTGCTTTCACAAAATAAAATCACACATATTGTGAACAATAAATATCCTAGAATCAACTTTGATAATCTTTATTGACCTCCAAAATGATTTGCACAGTACATAGATACAGATTACAAAATGTCTCTGAGCCAAAAAAATTGAACCCCCTTCAGTGGTTCTCCAGATTTCTTTAAAGATTACATCAAAATCAGTTATGAGATAACTGTCAAAAATCCCTAACTATCTTAACTGCTTTAGAAAAAAAATCAAAATTACAAAATTAACTCTCTCATTATCGAGAGGTAATATGAGTAGTGGAACTTCGACTTTGAGAAGGAGCTCCTGGTTCCACAATTCAAACATGAATAAGTGCAATCAACTTCTCACATTTTTTCCAAATCACTAGATCTAGAAGAGTGCACACGATCATATTATGAAATTCAACTTTTAAATTTGTCAACTTAGTGTAGTTGGGCTTGGTAAAAAATAGTGTCTTCACCTACCATAGAAGTTGGAATTCTCTTTGTAAATGGTTCACTATAGTTCTTCCTTTCAACACTGCAGTTTTCTCATGAGTAGTATATGCTTTACTTTTGGTTGTTACCAATTATTTCTTGCATGATTCCCATGAGAGAAAATTCCCTTGTTGATCCAACAATTAAGTAAGCCAATTACAGTTCTTTGATCAAATTTAGAATCAAATAAGGAAATAGATTTTTGGACTTCTTTCAACTTCTTATCAACATGAATATGATGAATTTTCTTCTCATTCATCTTACTAATTTCCATAATTATTGCAGCTTTGTCTGTGAAGTATAATTCACTTAATTTTGTTGCATATTTTTTATTCAGGTGTTTTATCATCTTCTTAGATTTTGGCATTTCTTTCTAGACCTATTCTTTGCATGCATACATTACCATTTTATATCCTTAGATTATAATTTTATGTTGAGCAATTATATGCATGCATTCCCATATAGATCGAATTTCCTTAATACTATTATCCCAAATGACCTCTCTAGCTTCAATCAAGGGAATGTTACCCTTCAATTTAGCTTTCAGCTCTTTAATTTAATCTTGTGCTTCTTTATATTTATTTGTCAGTTGAGTATTGTTTTCATTGGCCACATTCAATTGTCTCTCCTTTGCTTTCAATTGTACTCTTATCAAATACAAATCATCCTATTTTTTCTTCAATTCACCTTCTGAAATATTAAGCTCTGCCATTACTCTTTATAGTTTCTATACTTGGTCTTTTGATTCAACTGAAAACAACAGTGCAAACATGGCTTTCAATGGATTGTTGTAGACTTTGTACCTATTGTTGCAAAACAACAACCTCCTTATTTTTCTCAACCATCTCTCTTGTTAACACTCCTTTCTCCTCCTCCACTTGAGCTAATTTAGTTGTCTAGGCATCTTCTATAGTAAGCATCTTCAGATTTTTCCATAGTGAATGTACTTCAAATTTTGTATTTTGTAACAGGGCTTTGATAGCTTCCATGTCCTTAGGATCTATTCCCAATTTTATAATAAGTTTCTTAAATTATTCATTTTGATTTATAAATCCCTAGAGTTTTATTTTTTTAGCTTAAGTTGATTTGAGACTTTCTCCAAGATTTTCTTCACTTTGCTAGTTTCCAAAGAATTTTTACCCAAGTCACTATACAACATCTCTCTTGTTTTCCTATGTAACTTAATCTTATCAGACAATGGAATGTCTGCAACATTTATAGATAGGTCCAATGTCTTGAAATTAGGCCATGAGGGAATGGATTGAATATTTGGATGAGTGAGGGAAAGCTTCAATTGATTTCTTTCTACGTCCATAGAAGAAAGTAGCATGGTCTAGTAAGTTGGGATTGTTTGTGTATCCCACTAAATTGCCATATTACTACTTATTTTATAATTTCCTTCCTCAACTTATTGATAAATTTTTGTAAAATATCTACTATAGAAGGAGTTTTTTCAATGGATAGTGTAGTCATATCAGTAGGAATTAAGGAGGAAGTGGATCATTCTGAATCTCCCAACTGCATTTGGAAACCTAGTTGGTTTGAAGGCCTTTCTATTAATTGCAATGGTGCCTCTTATCTTTTTCTTCTTCTTGGACCTTTGTTTTCTTTTGTTATTGTAAACTCTCCATTTCAACATCTATTTGCTGAGGTTCATTTCTTTTCAAGCTCCTCTCCTTTGGCATTGGAATTTCCACATCCATCTTTTGTTACTTTACTTCAATTTCTTGATTGGCCATCTTTTCAAGTTATGGATTTTCTTCATGAATGCATGGTGCACAAGTGATTTCCATCTTTTATTAGAAATTATTTGATGGAGATCATACCTCCATTTTTCTCCCTACTCAAAGCCCAATTCCATCATCATTCTTTCAACATGTGGTAGGGCTTGTCTGTTATTCACAATGAGAGGGCCAACATTCCTTGGGAATTTTAAAAGATAACCTTTACGTGCTGGAACAAAGTGAACCTGGTCAATATTCAAACTTTGACTTATGAATTCCAGTGAAAATATCCTCATAGGTACAAAGGTTGGCAACATGTAAGGTTGCACTTCTTCTCCACGCAATCTTATTCCATGTAATCTTCAAAGATATAGCAGTCTCCAACTCTAGTATCTTTGTTGAGTTGCAAAAAAAAAATTGCCTCTAGTAAAATTCTTGGATGTTGTCGAATATTCAGAATTTTATATAAAATGGACATAAATGATGATAGGTAATAAGAAAAACCTCCATTATTCTCCTTCTTTCTTACAACATTAGTCCATTCAACCATAGAACTCTTTTGATTCTTTGAATCCCATATACTCAAACCCAAATGATTAAACTTATTGGCACATGTATACAAAAAGAGATAGACAAGGACAGAAGGGTGTAGCAATATTGAAAAATTGAAATTGAGAGATGATAGAGTTGGCTAGATATGAGGGAATATTCAAAACAATGTCAAGCTATAACAATAGATTTAGGAACCCTAGAGCTAGCTCATTTACAATCCTTGTATCATCCTCTCCCAATATTGATAAAATCATAGCAAGAATAGGTTGAGCAGTTTCATAGAATACGTCCATAGGATATTTTGTTGCTATCAGAGGGATTTATGAATTGGGTAATAGAATGAGCTCAAACATGTTTCTTTTGTTTTCCTTGGAGAGTTTCCTATAAGAGAGAAGCAGTTAATCCTCCATGAACATCTTGGGATTTTCAACCATAGGAAAGTTGAAATCTTTATGGATCAGTTCTAGAGTGACTTCAAATATATTCTCTCCTGAAGAAGACATAATAAAATTCTATTGTGGAACAAAAGAGGTTATTAACCAACTGATGAATTCAAGAAAATGGTAAGCATGTGGGACAATTGCGTAATAAATATTGGATTGAACAGCTCAAAAGAGATCATAAAATTCATAGGGATGGTCGAGATCATAAAATTCATAGGGATGGTCAAGGATATTTTGTCTAAATTCCATAATGTCAAAAGGGAAAGTGGGGTTGTATATTTCAAACTCTTTGTCCATAAGAGGTATATGAAATGTTGGTAGAGAAAGTGTAGACTTCTTTGTTTATTTTGGGGTTTCCTCCATATTCATGGTTCAAATGGAAAATAAAGAAGGATGTGGGACTATGAATTACCTGGTAATGTAAGACGATGAGGACTGGCCTCCGACATGGAGCTAATAGTTAATTTTGTACATTGTTCGGTGTACTTAGTAGTAGAGGACAAGGCCAATGATAGGTAGGACGAACCATTATATTATTTTTATGCAATGTATGGGAGGATGACATGGACGTATAGGAGGCGACATGGAATGATAGGGGTGGGGTGTAATGTTAAGAAACTAGCTCACCAAAATATAGAAAAGATAGATCAATGCCTTAGAATTCAGCCTTTTCGAGGGGGAAACCTCCTTTACATTACACAAATGAACAATTCTTATATGATACAAATGACTAAACCTCCCTTCTATATATAGGAGTCTAAGGGGTCATAATATAATCAAGCTGACATAACAGTAATAACATAAGGGCACAAAAATAACAATAGTGGGTTTCTATGGGGCATACTAATAACAATATGGGGACAATAGGGGCACAATAATAACAATAAGGGATACAATAAAAATACTAATGGGGGAATCACTAGTATTATAGGGGCCTAACATGCCCCTCTCCTTCCGAAAAGCATTGTCCTCAACACTTGAGTAGTTATAGATGATTCTGTATAAAATTCTCATCCTCCCATGTGGAATCTTCAACAGATAAGTTCTTCCAGTTGATGAGATACTCCAAAATTGATCGATTTCGTAGTTGTCAAGTTCTTGTTTCTGTGACTACTTCCGGTTCTAATATGATTTTTCCTTCCTCGTCAAGTTCTAGCAATATTGTTTGAACTGGGAGCTTTTCACTTATAACCTTCTTTAAACTTGAAACATGGAAAACTGGGTGCACTCGGGAAGCTGCAAGAAGCTCTAATTTGTATGCCATAGTACCAATCTTTTGTAACACCTTGTACGAACCATAATACTTTGGTGATAATTTATTATCATTCTTATCTTGCTTGAGGGACATTTGTTTATATGGTTGTAGCGGTAGGAATACCCAGTCACCTACATCAAAACTTCTTTCGCTACAATGTTGATCTGCCTGTTGTTTCATTCTATTCTGCGCCAACATGAGGTTATTCTTTAAGAGTTGGAGAACTTGTTGTTGATGCTCGATGTGATGTTCCATTGCTTGAACCTTAGAATTTTCTCTTAAATATGATGTGATGGATGGGGATAATATCCATAAAGTGCCATAAATTGGGTCATTTTTACTGCATTATGGAAGGAAGTGTTATAACACCATTCAACTAGAGGCAACCATTTGACCCATTGTGTCTATTTATCAGATAAAAAGCAACGAAGATATCCTTCCAAACATTTGTTTACTATCTCAGTTTTCCCATCAGTTTGAGGATGATAAGATGAGTTATGAGCTAACTGAGTACTAAGACAAGAAAATAATTCTGTCCAAAAATTTCCAGTGAAAATGGGATCTCTATCACTTACAATAATCTTTGGGTTTCCA